>VXBU01004378.1:241537-260893 GCA_013400315.1 Bombycilla garrulus | reverse complement strand
CCCCCGCCTGCAGGGGGCGCTGTGGCTCGGCCGCGTCTCCCTCACGCCGTAATGGCGGGCGGGCTGGTGGGAGAAACGGGCTGCAGCAGGAACCTTGGAGCGGAGCTGGGATCGCAGGGATGAGCACACCCAGTGTGGCAAAAACAAAAAAAACCAGAAACTCCGTTGCAGTAGCAGTAACCACAGGGGGTTGGGCAAATAGGGAGTATTGCGTTAAAATGTAGCGAAAAACCCAAAGCAGCAGCAGAAAGTAGCGGGCTGGGCAGTGGGAGCCGGGTTTCTGCAAGCAGCTGCTGCACGCAGCGCAGAGTTGAACCCTTCTGAAAGGAGAAGGGGGTCTTGGTCCCATTCCTAGTGAGGTCAGGTGTTGGAAAGGTCCCAGTGCGAGTGGAAGCTCACCCCCAGTAAGTAGAAGCCATGCAGGATGGGAGCTCTGCAGTGGCAGTGAATCCTTTGGGCTGCAACAATTTGGCACCAAAAACCCCACATTTCTCCTCAAGAGCCAGAGAGTGGGGAGCCAAGGCCAGCCCCTCATCCCCAGCCGAAATCTCGAAGCATCTCTGCTCTTCCAAAAAGAAAACCTCCCAGATGAGAGAATAGCCAGCAGCATTCTCCCCCTCACCTTGGCCGCTTCTTTTGTCTCTTAAGCACTGTCATTATCATCTCTTATGCGACCAGTGGGACAAAATTCTCTAAGAGAAAAAAAAAAAACAGGAAAAATCCTAACCTCCAACACCTTTATACTTCTGCAGGACTATTTTCTTGAGTCTTCTGTGACTAAGGTCAACTAATGTTCAATACCTACAGTACACATAAGAATGAATATGATATGGTTTAAAAGGTCCACCAAGTTCATCAGGAAATAGAACAGGCTTTTTCTTTGACCTTTAAGAAGGAGACTTGGAAAATTCATTGAAGAAAAGCCTATTCATCTGAGATATAGAGGCCCCAGCAAAGCTCTTTATGTTGACCTCAAGTGTGAGTAGCCCCACTGCAGTCAATGGGTCCGTCCTGTGCTTGAAGGCAGTACTAGTTATTTATAATGTGTATTGTAGTTGAGCCCTGGGATGTCAAGCTGGAGCACAGCCCTGCTGTGTAATGAATTGAAAACAAACAAACAACAAATACCGAAACAAAAACAAAACAAAAAAAAACCAAAATAGAACAACAAAAAACCCCAACACAACAAAAGCACAAACAAACAAAAAACCCAAAACACATACACGCACACACACAAAACCTTAAAAAAAACCCCAACCAACCAAAACAATAAAATAAAACAAAACAAAACAAAACAGTGCAATAGATTATGCTAAAAAGCTGAAATTTTCAGGGTGGGTTCATTTTTCATTAAGACCTGTCTGAAATCAAAGAATCTAATTGCCTGGTTTCTGGGTATGGAAAGTGGCATCCAGGTATGGGAAATATCATCCCGACAGAATTTTCTCATTCTCTCTGTCTCTCATCTTTAACTGTATAGCTGGAAGGACCACGGTTTTTAATCTGACAATTCTCAAATATACAATGACAAACTATAACAAGTGGAGGCCATTTGCATGAGAGCACCTTAGAATTTGCCCAATCTAAAGAGGAAATATCCAAACAAGAGAGATAAGCAGGGATTTAAATCTGCTTTTTTTCACTCCTGATTTCTCTCTGAAAGAGCATTCTTTCTTAAGGCTAGACTCAGGTAGAAAGTTTTCTGCCATCTCACATGATGCTGTAATAGGAAAAAGGTTTGGAAATCTCAGACTTTCTGAAGAGAACCCCATCTCTTACAAGGAATTTGTGATGATGTATGGAACCCGTAAGCAACTGCAGAACTCTTCCAAGAGCTTCAGTGAAGAAAGGATTTACATAAATCCAATAAAAAAGCTTACATTTGTCATCATATGATAACATTTCAAACTAGCATGTGGAAAATGCAGCCTAATAGAATTAAGCAGAGAATTGGATGGCTCAGGACATTTCAGTCAGATTAATACTAATCTTACAATGATTTATAGTGTGAGGAAACTTTCTCTACAAAATAAACATACTGGAGTCAGTTCAAAAATATCATAACTGTTGACTTCAGTGCTATTACACCTGCAATGTATTAAAATTGTCTTCGCTAGAGCCCTCTTCTACAGTTTCTAACCACTATTAGTCCCATTGCCTTTAAGAGGCTAAAATAGTTGTGAATGAATCCAAAATTACTGTTTCTTTGATCTTCTTCAGAGTTGAATGCTACTCCTGTGTTTTGTGGACTGAGCGCTGTGGGCTAAAATTTAAATTTGAGAGCTGCTGAAGCAAGAAATTGTTTCACAGTGGCAGCATAAAAAAGCCTCTAAAACAAACTCAGTGTACAACATACAACAGGGCTAAGCCAGAAATATCTTTCTAGATGCAGAAACTGCTCTGGACTGTTGAAGTTCCTTGTGGGTTTGGTAATAGATGAATTCAAAAAGCTGCTTGCCTGTAAAACCCTTGACCAAAGATGAATCAACTTCCAGCATTATTCATACAAGATGATCATCATAGTTTCCAAACTTGGCATCAGCATCTGTCCTAAACCTCTGTATCACTGAATCTCTTGAAACATGTCCATTCAGAACCAGTTTAAGCCCTGCAAGTCCAATGGATTGCCTTGTGTCAGTGACACTGAGATAACTCTTCACCCCACTGCACTGAGCAATCCTGAGGAATGAAACACGTGAGCAGAAAGGAACCCACTTCAAAGAGCTCAGCAAATAAAGCAGCTAAAATTAGCATAAGTAAAAAATTTATTATGTCCAGATGTAACAAAAGGAACCACATCTAGACAGGCTTCAGGAGAATTTCTAGCAGCTTTTCACGGGAAGACCAATTGCATTGTATTATGAGCATTGAGCACTTTCACCAAGCTGCCAGGCAGCTGCTTGGATCTTGGAGGCACACTGCCAGTGTAGGTGGACAATCCAGAACCATGACAGATGAAAAAGAACAACTTCTCTTTCCTGGTGCGTGATGCCTTATCCCACAGAAAGAGGAAGGGATGCACGTTCATCTTTCGTTTTGCTTCTGAAGAGTAAGAGCAGCTTTTGGTGTTCTTGCAGCAAAGTGAAGGTTCCATGCTTTCCGTGTTTTGAATTTTATATTATTATTTAGGGTTACATTCCTGGAATTCAATTGGTCCCTAAAATATTTGTAAGCCTTCACCAGCTGCAGAAGACAGTCTCACAAGATTATTATTCGTTGTGTTATATATGGTAAGACCAACAGGACAAAGAGGAAATAAGGTCCTGTTTTGTTGGCTCCTTGAAAACTTAGAGCTATGTATGTGGACAAGACAAACTGGAAGAAAGTAAAGACACAACACACAAAGTGAAGAATGCCTGCAGAAAACCAGACATGTTATAAGTCTTGTTTTGTTTCGCTTTGGGCTGGGGAAAAGGGACAAGCTATGAAAAAAAGTATCAAACAATCCTTAAGTTTGGAAAAGACCTCTAAGGCCATGAACTCCAAACTTTGAGAGCACCATGTCCAAGTAAGTGCTAAACAATCACTGAATAACCAAAGGTCCTTTATTTCAACTGCTCTATACCTGCTTTATTTAGCTGGATTTTCCAGAGAACGAACTCTCACGGATTTTGACAAAAGCTACATAGAAAGAAAGAGTACTTTTTGCACCTTATCCCATCCTAACTCTGTATAGTTCTGCACAGATGATTTAGGAGTCTTGGTTTGAATTGAAACTTTGCAAATATTACTATACTAATTCCAGTTTTATTGTCTCAGTACTACTAAAAACTGTCGTCACTTCAGCCATAAAAGGTGTTTGATTCTGTATGAATTAACAGCTACAATAATGAAAAGGACTAGTTGGAAATACTTGACAGATTTTTTACTGTAGAGGAGATTAGTAATATTTTGGCTACATGAATTATTTATCTCACTACCAAAAGAACCTGAATTCTTCATGAAATGGTATTGATAATATGGGTTGATTATACAAGTCCTCTTGATCTTTCTCATGCTCACAGTAATGCTTGCTTCACTTTCATACACTGACTGTATTCTCTCAAATACAGGGTCCTTTGCAACATTACCACTAAAACTTCAATCTCACTCAACACAGTAATAAATCTCAAAGCTAGCTAGAGAACTCTTTGCAATGTATTTAAGTGACACTTTTGTCTTGTCATGTGTCATTTAGACAGTAATAAAATGGCAGTGGCTGGCATAAAACTAGAAGGATCAGACTGTATATATTGGATCAGACATTACATACATATATAGCATATATTATATTTATAGTATAAGCTATATATATATGGAATGTCTGATCCAATAAAATAAATTGTGTGTGTGTGTATATATATATATATATACATACATACACACACACACACACACACATATATATACTATAATGCTAGTAATAAGGCAAATCAGTCCGGTCCAGCCACGTTCTGAAAGTCCTTTAGTATATCCTTTCCCTTTTCCAGAATAAATTCCCTCTTAGGCTCAAAAGGGGAAAAGTTGATGTTTGAAAGCCTCATTGCTTTGGAGATTAAATACAGTTTAGTTTAAACATCAGAAGAGAATAAAAATAAATATGTGCATGTGGAATATGGGTTAATAAAAATAAATGTTAAGTCAATATATTTGGTTATCTAAAAGAACTACTAATAAATGCATTGCTACTGTCTTACTTTGAGTCTGAAAGCAGCTTTCACTGTTAATGAATAGAATTTGGTGCAATTTACAATGTTAACATATTTAGCAATATGCACTGCCTTAAACCAAGTAGTAAAAGCAATCTGAGAGTGAATACTAAAAAGGTTCTTGTACTAATGAAGAAATTGCCTTAACACAAAATTCCAAGAGACAAATATATCCACTGTCAAGCACCAGCTGTTCTAGAATTTCGTGTTTATCTTATAGAGACTGTAGGTACCAAAAATGTGCCCTTCACCCTTTCAGATTTGGCATAAATATTTCAGTAAAGAGAATTTTGAACATACTTATTCTGTATTTTGAAAGAAGAGTAAGAAAAATCCTGTATGTGTTTGTGTAAATACACTCAACCACTGCAACAGTATTTGTAACTTGCAGTGGTATTTTTGAATGGGATTGGTCTTTGAAAACTTAGTCATAAGGGACTGCAGCTACTGCACTTGCAAATGTTAACGCTTCTGGCTGCAGTTCCAATGTTCCAGCAGCCTGCCAAAGGGGTGATTGGGAAGAATTTGGCGTGCTGCACTTTTTAGCTCTGTTCACATGCCATCATATTCTGTTTCTTCCTTCTCTTGCTCCTTGGTTGACACAGTTTTCCACTACCAGTTTAGCAACTGAAGGGAGAAAATAACAAATTTCCATTTATTTCTTAATATTCAGAAGCCCCACTGATCCTTCAGTAGGAAGTTTGCATATGAAAGGGTAACAAGTTTGGGTAGTAACCAAAATTCATATTTGAAAAATGGCAAAATATGCTCAAAGCTTTAGAGATTATTAGAATACAGCAACCCCATGTTTCTGTTCACCTGCTACTGTAATCCAGGCAACCAGACAGCATAAAGTTATGCAAAGTAGACAAAAGTGTCCTATTAAAGACACAGTCTTGTTCAAAAGGTATTTACTTTCACATTCCTTCAAAAGAAATAAGCAATAAAGATACCACCCTACCTAAGAAAAGCATGCAAAAGGCAGCAAAAAGCTGAAACCAGTTACTGATATCTCAGTGATCCCATATTTTGGTGCTCAAGTATTTTGTATCCCATTTGTGGTTTCTATGCTGCCTCAAGCTCCTTGTTAACATTTGATTAAGGCATCACATAGTGACTTGAAGGTGATATGGCAGCTGCCTCTAGGCAATTTAAAACAAAAAAATAGAGGTGTGATTGTGCCCACACACATATGGACTGTATTGACTTACACAGAACTCTCCTCTGAGACTGGTGACAGAAAGCCAATGAGTCTGGGGCATCATCTGTGCCCTGAGAAACGCTGCTCTGACTAGAGATTCTGCTGCCTTGTTTGGAGCAGTGTATTAACTCTCGCATAAACTGCCTGCACACATTTCTCTATTTTAAATGCAGTTCATTCTTTCATGGTTTTGTGAGCCTCTGTTTGATGACAAAGTAGCTCTTCGCTTGTCAAAGGCTGAATGCCACTTCTGTACAGAGCTGGAGCTTTTTGTGCCTAGCTATCAGTGCATGCCAGTGTTCAACAGCAAAGTGATGAATTCATAAAATGTACTAGCTGCTCAGCATTAAACATTCTGCACCACTAGGATGTGATAATCATACTGACTTTTGAGAAAATGTTTTGGGGTTTGGCATTACAAAAAGTCTTAGTGTCTTGGAGTTGATGCTCTAACCCTTACTAGTAAGAGGAGACTTCTGCAGCATCCCCTCCGCACCCCCACAACCTCCCTCCCCCCACTAAAGAGTGTCCTTGCTGATGTGCTCAACTCTTGTCTAAAAGGGCTAGAGAAGGATTCCTTTCCCTTTTTACAGATGCCAGCCGCAGAATAAATTTTCTTTCCCTCATGACTGTTCTTGGAAAACAAGATATCACAAGCATTTGAGCAAACAAGCATTCTCACTGAAAGTATTCACACATCTATTTTCTAAGTGTTTGCAAACCATTCAGGTGCAGATCAGAAACAATGATGTATGATGGAGGTGACCAGTAACACTTAAAAAACCTGGAGAGTCTATACTTCATTCATTCAATATGAAAGGAAGATGAACAGCTCTGTTGCCTTTAATTCCTCCGGAGGGTTTTTCACATGAATATGTATATCCAGGCCCTGTTGTTCTCTTTATAGATTAAGTTTTAGGAAACAGAAAGAGTTTCTTATTAATGCTGAAGCTAGAAGGTGAAAGCACAGCCATTGACTATATTTTGTTACAAGGTATATATTTTTCTACATGTAGGCATTAACTTGCTTATATCTCCGAATATAGTGATAAACAGTTGCTCTTAGCAGTTTCTCATGTTTATTTGAGCACCTCACTTAAGAGATGGACTCCTGGAGGTAGAGCACTTTATGTCAGAGAAATGAGAAGAGATGCCCTGAGTATACAGCAGACAAAATTCTCTAATCTAGACCTGCTTACATATGGGCTCCTGCATCTATATTTCACACAAAGTCACCAAGCTTCTAAGAGTTACAGAGCTTCTGCTGCTTTCACTGATTTATATTGTTTTCAGGTACCTAAATTAGAAACTTGATTTCAGCAGGTATTATTCACAGTTTAAATGTAATGCAAAATGCAGCTATTCAGTGCAGATATTCTGACTGCTTTAAAACTGTGTTCAGGTGTAGAGTCAGTTGCTTAACTGGGGAATCGGAGTTTGTTTTTCACCTCTCTATTTCAGTTTCTTTACATCAGTCAGTAACCCCTGGTTGTGCAAACAGAAAACTACTAAGCCTTTTTTAAAAAATATGTATCACATAATGTGTTCTTTTAGTGTTTGAGCCTCTCATTGAGGTCAATGACAAAGCTTCTATTGACATCCATAATGCAGAATCAGGCCCAAGGCTCAAAGAATTGGTGCATTGTTAATCTCTTGGTGCTAACAGGCAAAAGGGTTTGTATATGCATATCCCACTGCAAATAAATGGATGCCAAGCAGTCAGCATTTCTTGCACCCAAAGAATACCTACTTCACATCCATATAGGTTTTAAGAAGTCTAAATGAAGTACAGCCCTTCTCTAGGATCCCGGAGCTAATTTCTCTGCCTTTGGATTAAAGCACCATTCATGAGCAACCCAAATTTTACTGAATTAATCAGACCAAACACAAATCTAGCATATTTTTCTATGGTGGAGAGGTAGTCTGTTTATTCTATTATCTCCTATGTTATCGATCCTGCACAGTGCATTTTACAGGGTAAAGTTTTGAAACGATTAACTGCCCTGTTCCCCCATAGTACTTCACACATTTGATCGATTTCTAGTCATTTCATTCAGCCCTGACCTTGCTGTGTTACAGTCATTTCTACAGCTCCAAATCCAGTTAATCTGTGCTCAGTGTCTGAATTTACAGCTGAACAACCAAAATATTTAAATACTAACTAACCTTTCCTTCTTTCTAAAATCTTTTTGGCTTCCTAAATCATTATGGTGTGATCTCAGTACTTTTCATTATTTTTGTAGGGACATATCCTGGGGCCTGTAATCCTTTATTTGACAAAAAATCTACTGACGATGGAAGTATGCTCCTAAAATCTGCAAGGCTATTGAACTCAATCTCCCATTTTTTTAGGGAAATCATCTATTTAGAGAATCCCTATTGGTGTCCTTGAAACACTGAAAAGCATTAGGCAAGGTGGGGGTAAGGACTGGCAAGAATATAGACAGTTTTCTAATAATCTGAATCCATAGATAGGGAACATTATCGTGTTTATGTGAAACACCTTTCCTTTTAATGCTGCTCCTGGAATAAAAGATGCTTTTGAGATCAAACTACTTTTCATCTCTAAATCAATTTTTGATTTTGAGTACAAATCATAGCATCACAGAATGGTTTGAGCTGGAAGGGACCTTAAAGATCACCCAGGTCCAACCCACCTGCCTTGGGCAGGGATACATTTCACTAGACCAGCTTGCACAGGGTTCCATCCAACCTGACTTGGACACTTCCAGGGATGGGGCAGCCACAGGTTCTCTGGGCAATCTGTTCCAGAGCCTCACCACCCTCACAAGAAAGAACTTACTCCTAACATGTAATCTGGATCTACCCTCTTTCAGTTTAAAGCTATTCTTCCTTGTCCCATCACCACAAGCCATTGTAAAAAGCCCCTCTCCAGCTCTCTTGTACTCTACCAAGAAGATCCCCAAAAAGGCCAAATCTGCTCTGTTGAAGTCCAGGGAGTGAGCTTTCTGTGTGCCCTCCTTGCTGCCCTAAGGATCTAGAACTCCACCACTTCATGGTCACTTCATGTCCTTTCACTCAGCTGGTGAATCACGGGCTCTACTGAACAGAAAGAAAGCCATTGAGCTGAAATACACGTTAAGCCCTATGTGAGCACTACTGCCCAGAGTGGAAGATGTATTTCTTGCACATAGCCACTTAGCAGCACTGCTCACATTTTTAAGAATCAGTTTTGCTGCCTTTTGTGACAAAAATAGGCTTTCCTTTCTCTCTTGCTTCTGTTTCAGAATGAGCTGCTTTTTTTTTTTCAGAAAGAGCCAACACAGTATCCACATGCACATCAGATTCTTATAAGCAACTTCAACAGGACTGAAAGTTTCAGAAGTTTCAGTGTGTTACACTTGATAAACCTCACTGACAGGTTTCAGGCTGCAAGACGTCACTGGGGGTGCAATTAGAAGGCAGTGGTATCACACAGAAACCATTGAAGGCCTTGTTTAGCCTTTAAAGACTGTACTTGGTTGGGAGACTGGGGAGGGAGAGAGTATGACTTGACTCCCTCAGGGCCCCAGACAAGTTGGCAGAAGCAAGAGCTTGAAAGTGCATTTTTAATCTTAAAAGGAATACATTTGGTACAAGTAATCAAGAGATACACAGGATTCCACAATTCTGTTTTCACAAAACTGTTGTGTAGTATTTATTTCTGGGTCAGTTGAAAGCACTCAACCTTCTGATTCAGAAATATATTTCCTGTTGTGGGGATGTACACAAACATGTACTGCATGGTTTTTTTTTACATGTGATGATCAAGGCCTAATCAAAATAAAATTAGAATAGTATTTTCTCCTTTTTGCATTTGACATCTAATGACTTGGAGTCCAGCTGACATCAGTGGTGATTTCTAATTCACTGTACATGGGACCAGAACTTTATCTCAAGCTTTCGTTTTTATATTTCTAGACTTATCTAGCCTGATGACCTTGAGACAGACTGTGAACTTTGAAAAATGGTGTTGCTACTAAGAGCTGCTGTTCAGCTTCCTGTTGTCTTGAGCAGTCTAAGTGGTCCTGTATATTCCAAAACCTCACTAATTCAGCAAAAGTCTTTTGATGAACACCAACTAAATTGAGAGAGTAGATCTTCCCTGATGAACCAATTTTGGAAATTTTAGTTATGTTTTGTCATCAAAATGAGCATTGCTGACGGATGTGAGAAGTGCTGTCAGCTGATCTTTGTAGTTTTAGCTTACAGCTACAGTTCTAACAAAATTATTTTCATGTATCTATTTTAGAAGATCATTACCACCTTATTTGAAACACATCACAATCAAGGCATGTGTGAGTGTGAAGTTATGGGGACCAATGACTATTTGTAAATACAAGAACTACAGGAATAATCTGTTATGAGAAACTGGAATCTATATTTCATCCTGAAAATATGCAGAAATTTGTTGACTTTTGGTTCATTATTGTGCAAAGTATGGAAAATGTATTCACTGAGAACAAGTGAAACAGCTGGATTCTGGTCTTGCTTCAAGTACAAATCTCAGCACTTACTAACTTCCCAATGTCATCTCCAATGTGAAATAGCTCTTTTAGCCTGTGCAAAGCAGTCGAGGAGGCTGTGGCCTGAGCTAAAAGAGCAGAATGTATCTGGAGCACATGGTCACACTCACATAGCCCTGGGCCTATGTGGAGATGTCCATCATGGCCCAATGTTTAATTGGGTTGACAGTAGGACTACAGGGGTGTTTCTCAGGCTGTTAATTGTCAGTAACTGCAGCTTCTTTAAATATTGACTCATGGATTGTTCTAGAACAATTTCTGCCTTTTCTGAATTCTTTTCATCCTCTGAATTACAGTGTCATCCCAGAGCCTCTTTTTCCTAGTCCAGCAGAGTCTTCTCCCCAGAAACTGTCTGTGAACTGCCCCGTTAGAGAAACATCGCTGGGCTGGTAATTATTTGTACACAGAAGTGCCACTGACTGCTGGCTGAACAGGAGTTCAGACAACTCCTGGCACTCTGAGGCATATTTTACAGCTACCCATTGTTGTATTTACAACCACGCATCTGGCTGAGGTGACATCTCTCAATGTTCTTCCTCAAAGAGGGACAGAGCATGTGGGACAAAGGGTCATCTACTGAGCAGAGGTATATAAACTGGCAGGTGGCTTCTAGCAGGAGCAAAGTGGGAGATAAATGATTCAGAAACTACAGGGCCCAGGAGACGCAAATCTCAAAAAACTGTAGTCATCATGGACCAATTCACAAAAAATTAGAATAATGTCCTGTTTCTTCCTTACTTAGCACAGATTCTTGTTTTCAAAATCTCAACACAGTAAATCCATAACAGAAAATATTTATCCTTCAAGCTGAATCCGTAATCCAATCAGATGTATACAGCAAACACATGACTTCATGTGTGCCTTAAAGCCAAAGCCCTCACTGAAAATTTGGAGTGCTGCTCTACTTAGAAGTTGAATTCAGCCACAAGAGCAAAGCCAGGTTTGAGGTTCATGTATATTTAGGCACGAGGGATTGTATGATATTGGTGCAATGGGGTAGACCTGAAGCGATGACTGAGCTTGCACTGAAAACATAACCTTTGGTGCTTCCCTCATTGGATTCCATCTTTGACAGCAGAATTTTTCCCTAAAGAATAACAGAAACAAATGCTTTCCAAAAGATTTCTAGCATGTCACTTTTCATATATACTTAATATTTAGAAATCTTATAACAGCACTCCAGAAATTTACAGCAGCAAGGGGACCTATTTAGCAATGCTTTTCCAGTAATCTGCGGTTTGTTCTTTTTTTTCTCAACTGCATAATTATGGTAGAAATAAGAAAAGCAACTGTGTATTCATGGTCCAATTTAACAGGCCCTGATGCTTTGCTAAAGCACTGCAGTGGATCAGCTGGAGTTAATTATTATATAAGATTACATTGCAAATAACAACAGTATGTCAAAGTAATGCATAAGGTCTGCTTTGCAACACAAAAGAGAGAAATTTCAAATTTAAGTCGAAAATTATGTCTTTGCATTTCCAACTCACTATGTAACACTTAAAGTATTACAGCCCCAAAGAAACCTTACGTAAGACTGGCCACTTCTTAGCTAACCCTTATGTGATAACTGCCTACAGCTGATTAACAAGGACTTAAAGCTGAATTGTCTTGCTTTGGGAAATTTAATTAACTGTTTAATCGCTGTGAAAGTAATTGTGGAGGTGAATGCTGCTGCAAGGCAGTGTCATAACTTTGGAGCAGGAGGCAGAGCTATTGTTTCTGAAAAGGGGTGATTTTTATGTAAATAGGTTTCAAGGTAGAACTACAAGGTGACCTCTTTGTCACTTTCTTCTTCAAAAAAAAAATCACGATCTTGTTTTTATGCTTTCCAATGTATAATGAACAATAGTTTATGAATTATTTTAAACATAAAAATTCTAGTCCTTACTTTCCTGCTGTTCCCTAGCTGCCCTTGTATCTCAACACTATGGATATGTAGGAACAAAATGGGCTATTAGCTTTATTCAAAGACCATTGAAGTCAATAGAATGCTGCTTAATGAATGTAATGGTTTTTAGATTAAACTCTAGGTTTCTGCATCACAAGTACCAAGGAAATAGCATCTGACTCATGGAAAGGAAGGACTTGACTTGATTTGCATTCATTGTTTTGTATTTGCTAAAAGACATAAATTATTATCTGAGATTGAGCATCCGTTATGGTTTGATGTTCTAAACAGTTCTCTGTAGCACCAGAGGAGCCTCCAGTAGCAAGGGGAACAATCACATTTGATATCCCTAGTATTTAGAATGCTATATAACAGGTAAAATAATAATTTGAAGCAAGAAAAATTGCAGTGCTTCTATTTTTTAATTTAATTGTTTACTCTTTAAACAGGGTTCATCATGGGGTACATATGCAAGTCAGCTAAACAGTAAAAATAAATGTTAAATTGAACGTTTGGGAATAATTTTTAAATGAAAGGGACTAAAGCCTTAAGTTTAGTCTCATGGAAGTTAAATCTGATATATGGATCACTCAAGGGTGTGCAGCCTTGATCAGAATCTTTGTGCCGTGAGAAATATATTTACTGCATTTACACTGCAGAAAAGTTGAACAGAGACCATTTGCCCTACTCCACAGCAGAATTTATTTCATTGATCTGAGCTGCTTTACACTGCATTAGGATTTGATCCAATATATTTTGAAAAGCAACAGAAAGAACTGTGGGACTGTGAACACCAAATACATGAGCGCCCCTTCCTTGACTTCGCCTGAGCCAGTAATATTGTGAAATCTGCTTTCAAACTTACTGAAAGCAATGGTTGTATAAGCAACAGAGCTTCATCATCAAAAGTAGGGTGCTTTAGCAACATAATGAGTTAGACTAAGACATTCAGTGATACCTTCATGTTAGTGTTTGAGTGCTTAGCTGTTACTGAGTGTTTATGAGGACCCAGGAGAACTCAAAAGAGGATTCTAGCAGTTTACATGTTCAAGAGCAATTTTGGGTTAAACTGCTACTAGAACAACATATAACAGATTATGATAAATAAATATCTCTTTTCCTGTAAATCAGGTCTGCAGACTCTTTGGGACACTTCTGGTCTACTTCTGAAGAATCTGCAAAAGGTAACTAAGGAGAGTAAATCTATTGCCAGTCAGCTTTGGTTTGCTATATATGAACCACTGCTTGTCTTCTGGAAAATGCTTAAGACTCTTCAAATTGATATAAGGTCAGAATTGCTGTTACAAAACCCTTCTGCAATTGTAAGGGTTTTTTTGCTTCTTATGCCTTCTGTTGTGCTGAAAGAGGAATCAAACAGGCAGTTAGTTTTATGCTGTAATTATCAAGACCCAGAACAATTGCTACAAGGTGCAACTTACAAAACCAAACAACTTTTAATTAGGGATGGAAGTTTCATAAAGCATGAGAACACTTCTGTTAACATTGGCTATATTGTTAATATCAGATCTTTTCAAATAATAAGCCACTGGGTTTCTGAAGGATTTGTTTTTCTCCCAAACACTGCAGATTATTAGAACCACGTTGTTCACAACAACCTAAATGTACAACTGCATCCATCTTGTACTCTCAGTTCACCTCACTGAAATCAATGAGACAAATCATGCTGGATGAAATTTATCTCTGTGCAGGTGGACAACACAAGTCATTCACAATATGACAAAGTATGATTTAAAGACTATATTAGATCTTTCAGTATACAGGGATCAAAATGTCCAGCCTATGGGTTACACTGCAATGTTACAATAGGATATCTCTCTTTTCATATGATTTTTCTCTATTGCCTTCTCAGATTCTGGACTGCTC
The DNA here is from genome assembly GCA_013400315.1 of Bombycilla garrulus. Taxonomy (NCBI): domain Eukaryota; kingdom Metazoa; phylum Chordata; class Aves; order Passeriformes; family Bombycillidae; genus Bombycilla; species Bombycilla garrulus. The sequence goes on along the minus strand of VXBU01004378.1, from coordinate 246,703 downwards.
TGTAAATTCCTCTGTCGACAGTTTGCTATCATCCTTGGTGGTTTTCTTCCATTTCTTACCTTGTTAGACCTCGAGCTGTTGGAACTGGGTGGTAGGCAGGTCTCCAAGCGAGAGGGATAAAAAGGTCTTAAATTACCAGAGCCACTCATTCTTGCCACATATACTGTATGCACCTCTTTGTTCTACAGAAATGCTTTCTTTTCATAGCAGTTACATAAGGAAATTTTTTCACATTCAAAGTGATATTTCTTGGGCAGTGACAAAACAGGGGAGAGACCAACAGCCCACAAACACAATATTCCCCAGGACTAAATAAGACAAAGTTAATTTTCTGACTAATTGCCTTCCCATATTAACTAGTATCTTATTTATATTAATTACATGAATTCTAAATAAAAAGTGAGTTGATTCCATACCCTAGTGTTGTAAAGGCTCATACCAAAAGTAAAACAGGTTCTTTGAAATTAGAAAAAAACGGAATGTTAGTATTCTGCCTAACTCTGAAAACTTTATAACTACCAGAATGCTGGCTTAGGGGAGGGTAGGAACCTCTGTCTGATCAAGTGGAAAAGAAAAATCAGAAATCCTTAAACCTACAGTCAAACTTTTAAATTTTTTTTGTCTAAACATCTAAGAATCTATGTGCCGTTTTCCAAAGACATTTTCATTAGAATACACTACTGCAGATTTGAGCTGAGATGAGGTAAGTTATGATAATATACAAATGCACACAGGTAGGAAAACAGAATTTTGATTGGCAAACAGTCATCTGAAGTGATTATTCACTACTTGGATCTAAACTAGATTCTCTTTAAGAAGAATTTATTTCAGTAATTATATACAAAAATTAAATATTCAGTGGTCATATGTTTCACAATTGAAATGGGTATGAATTGAATATAACTCATTGAGAACTGTATTCTTAGGTATAAAATAAAAAGAGAAAGAGTATCCACTTTATTAATAGTATACAGGGGATACCGCCACATTTTTATTTGATTTACTGCTTTCTGATGTAATAAATATAGATGAGCACAGCAAAGTACAGGTTTAAGTAAGAATTGCAGGGTTGTGTTTGCCAGCAGTGCCTAGTGTACAGTTAATCGGAAAGCAGAAGGTAATATAAATTGTTTCTGACATTATGGGACTATAATAACACTACATTTCCAGCAGCTCCATCGCTCTTAGAATTAGAAGTATGTGTCCTGAAGACACCACAAACCCAAGAAACAGGCAGATATTTGTCCATACTGACTGTTTCCACATTTGTGTCTGAGTTGCGCAATTGTAATAGATATGTTATTATTGTTACAGTCCATGTACAGTTCTGATAAAAGTTGCTGGATTAATTTGCTTCCACTACCTAAAGTTGAATTAGATTCCAGTAATGGGGTAGTGACTTTGATTTATGAACAAGTTTCCTCCTTGACCCTGTTCCTATACAAATCTTGATCATTCTTCCTTGTACTAGAACATATTCCAATGTGTCAGACCCAATTATTCTGCCAGGATGTATTGGGTACAATCTTAACTCCAATGATAGGGGTAATAAACCTATTACACATCTCTGTGGTTCTAGGATTTCACCTGTTAAGTGTTCTTTGTAAGAATTAACAACAGCAAATCAATGATTCAAATAGTCTCTGAACCTGTCTCTAAAACTAACCAGCAAAAGGTAAGTTTCAGAGAACTTCAGACATACTGTAAACTCTCATCATTAATAAGAGAAGTCTTTCTTGAGACAGCAAGGAACAGCTTTTTGCAATGAATTCTGAATATTAATCTCTACAGTGTTTTATTAGATAGTCTAATGCATTTACTCTGCTAATTCACATAAAATTTCCAACTTTTAAAAACAATTATTTTTACCAAGAATATTGTGGAGATGACAGCTTTATAGATTAGCTGTAAACCGCACAGCAGAATATTTGTTAAACTGTCTCTTGTCTGCAGCTTTCTAATTTCATTTTATGTCTCTGTTATTGCCTGGTAATGAAAGGTAAACAGGAGAGCTTCAATAGAAGCTTGAACAGTTTGTGCTGTGGCCACTCATAATCAGACCTTAACTGGATGTCCTTTTGACCTGTTTTCCAAAATGTATGAAGCTGTAATGTCTGTATCCATTTTCCCATTTGACACTGTACTTTCCCCTTGACTCCTTCTATCTGTAGTTTCATCTTGTCCCTGAATCCCTTTTCATCTCCTCTTCTGTCTCTCCCCAGTATCACTCTATCTGTTAATTGTCTAGTATAGAATTAATCAATTTAGCTAATCAAAATGCTGACACTGACATAAAGTTTGGTTACTTGTGTATGAAGAATTAACTGGTTTAAAATAAAAACAAAAAAAGGTATAAGACACATTTGATAATACATTTATTAGCAATTATGACATGATTTGGTTCACATTGGGAGAAACACATTTGTTAGAATCTCTCTGACTGACCTCTCTTGCAATTAGAAATAGGAATGACAAAAGTAATAAAGTCTGCTTAGTGCAGTTAGGGTGAAGTTTCAGCAACAGAATCCTGCTGTAGATTCCACCATGACTTTATGCTAACACTATGGGTTTAGCCTAGTAACATCAGCAAGCACAGTGAGAACGCTGTGTCCCACATTCCATAGCATTTTTCTAATCCACTATTAGACATTAGAGTGAGAACACATTAGCTAATTAGAAATCATTACCTTCTCCTGCTCAGGTATATACTCTGAATCCCCAGTGTCCCAGAACACTATAAATCATCTAAACATGAAACTTGATTATCCTGCAAAGTCTTGGTTGTATTTAGTAAGGGAAGGTTTGGGAAAGCGTCTGGTATGACCTCAGTTACCATGGAACTTGTTCATTCAAGTCACTGAGAATCCCTAGCAAAGTATATAAAATATTTTCATGGCATTGATATCCACATAAAGGTAAGTAATCTACCATTTCGTCCCAGGACACACTGGGTTCACTGTAAGAAAGGTAAACTGGGATGTGGTCTCTGGATTTATCCAAAATCCATATGGAATGATGTTGTGCCATTTGTACCTGCTAATCATGCCATAAAGCTAACTGCATAAGCAAAAAAGCAAGCTGCATATTCCAAATGCTAATGGGAATAATAACAACTGCGAGGGGCTTCAGAAGGAAGAATGTGGGTGATAATGAAAATTTGTGTCTCAGCACAGATATATTTTGGATCACCACAAGACTGTCCATTTGCAGATTAGACTGCAAAGCACCATTTTATTGGAGACAAGGTACTCACCCTGCTGGCAGTGTGTGAAACTGAGACTCTGACACATGGCACATTCATTTATGGCTATTTTATCTCCTCTCTTGTTCTAACATCTCTAATGTTATACATAATTTCTTTCATAATATTTTCAGTGCACCATCAGCTGCCAGTGTGGCAGGTGGCAGTCAGCCTGCAATACTTAGCTGCAGAGATGGAGAGAACTTCACAAGAGCAAGTGAACAGAAAGAAAGTAGGGCCACTAGCAAAGGACACCCAAAAAAAGAGGAGAGCAGGACTTTGTAGAGAATACATCAGGAATAGGCTCCAGGTGTGTAGAATAGGAAAAGGTAAGTAGTTTGGAACAAGACAGAGAAATTATTTGCTAAGAGGAACATGTTTCTGACAACTATCCTTAATGTCTAAACTTCCTGTACCTGTGTGTAGCTTTCCTTACCAAAAGTTCTGCTGTCCTTACCAAAAGACACTCATGAGCAGAGTGCTCTACATCAAAGCCAGGCTGCCGCTCAAGATGCTAGTTCTGGCTCTGAAACCTCCTGGTCAGGTGAGCTGGGCCAGTTGCTCTCCCAGCTTTTTAAATTTTTACATCTGTAAAAATGAATATAATCATGCCTCATGGGGATGCTTGCAGGAATTCATAGGTAATATGTGTAAAGGGCTTTGAGCTTGAGTGCTATAGATATAATCTTGGACTTTATACCCCCCTCTCCATACAGAAAACCATTTATTTAAAAAGAGAGATAAGGTGATAATTGCCATCTCAATGTAATTGGGAACATTATCATCCACCCTGCAGCCTGATCCCTACCTCTGCCTGAACCGGAACAGTCTCCATCTTCTGGAAATGATTCTCACAAAGGAACACAACATGTAGCAACCAATGCATGCACCTTGGAGTCAGCAGGTGTCACACGTATGTCATTTAAAGCGTGTGTTACACTCCTGCATCATGACTGTAGTGCCCTGCTCTTCACCTCTACTTCTGGCTTCCTTCCAAAGGAGTGGTTTGAATCTCTGATGTTGTTCATCAGCATTTGTGTGGTAATCTGCGGCAATCTTCAATCTTACACCTTGACTACTTACATGATGCTACAGCCAGTAACTCTGGTTGATTTTACAAATGCAAAGCCAACTGAATTTAATATTACCCCTAACTGAACTGAACATCAACCCAAACAATGCCACAGTCTAGGATTAAGATAAAAAAAAGAAGCAGAGCAGCACCAAGGTAAAGTTACCTGCTGAAATCAGAGAAAAAGCAAATACTAAGGGAAGAACAGTCTTTGCTGGGCCTATGAGATGGACAACTCCACCTGGTATTGCCTTTCTGTCTCCATTTTGCACAGTTTTTTGAGCCCCAAAGCAGCAAAAAGAAAAGCACTGCAGGATCCATATAGCAAAGTGTCAAGGAGATGGGTGAAAGACCACAGAGAACCTGACTCAAGCAGACACACAGCAGCTCCCTGTGGATACGAAGGCCAGGGACCTCTCAGGGCTGATGTTCAAGACACACAGTATGTCCACTACCCATCGTGCTGTTCCCCTGCGACCACCAGGTTGCCCCTGCTGTGTGCTCTGTGCTGGGGCTCATCAGCTGACACACGCTGTGTCTTTTTCCAGCGTCAAGGATGAAAGAGAGACTTTACTTGAGTTTCTTCCTTCTTTACAGGAGGTTGGGCAGTACCTAACATTCCCTCGTGTGGGATTAAAATCTTCTTGTATTTCTTCACTTCACGGCACTGTGGGCGGATGATGCTTCCCTGCTGAGGCGCTCGTACTGGAGGAGGGATGGGGAGAACTCGGGCGCAGGGCCGACATCCCCTTCGGGGAAGCGCACGGTCCCTCGGCATCCCTTGCTGTGGCACTTTCCAGCCCTCCCTGGGCAGCCCCTGCGCTCGCATCTCTCCCCAGCCCTCTGCCTTCAG
>VXBU01004378.1:96756-241076 GCA_013400315.1 Bombycilla garrulus | reverse complement strand
GGGCTGGGCGGGCGGGCCGAGCAGAACGGAGCGGAGCGGAGCGGCTGCCAGCCCGCCTCACGCCAAGTTTGATCGATAACCCCCTCCCGGCCCGGGCGGAGCAGCCTCGGCGGCTCCGCTACCCACCATCTTTGGGGGAAGTCCCTGCGTTGGGGGGGGGCTGCTGGAGACGGGGGAGAAAGGCAATCTCGCAGCCAATGAGCCCTGCTAGACTGGGGTGAAGACGAGAGCAGAGGGATTTGGGGAAGGAAAGAATAAAAAAAAAGAGACGAAAGGAGGGGGACCATCCTCCCCACCACCTCCGCCAGCATCGCCACCACCGTTGACACCGCTCCGAGTCTCCAGTTGCGCCCATGCCTGTGCCGCCGGTTTCGGTTTAGGGGCTGAACCGCAAGGGCTGAAGAAAATGGGGCAGAGCGCGCCCCGGACCCTCTTGCTGCTGCTGGCGGGGCTGCTGGGGGAGGCTCTGGCGGGGTTCCCCAACACCATCAGTATAGGTAAGCGCCCGCCGCGGCACCGCGACCCGCGCCTTCCCCGCCAGCCGGGGGGGAAGTTGTGTGGAGGGGAGCGGGGGGCGAGCCCGGGCGCCGCAGGGAAGGAGCCAGCCCTGCTCCGCTTCCTTCCCCTCGCTGGGAGCGAGAGGCGGCGGCGGTGCCCGGGCTGCGCCGGCGGGCGGCTACGAGCGGCGCCGGGCTGCCCGCACACCTCCGAGCGGCGGGGATCGGGTCCGCGCTCTGCGGAACCGTGCCCTGGAGCGGCGCATCCCGTGGAGCACATAATGTGAGAGAGTCGTGGCGTGAATCTGTAGCGACGTGCCCGAAAGCCGGGGCCGAGCGAGCCGTAAGGCTCAGGGCAGCGAGTGAAGCGGGGGCTGTTCCCTGCCGTCCCTCGGAGCATCATTTCCCTTGGTCGCGCTATCGCTCCACCAGACCGTGAAACCGCACGTTTGCCACGCCGCACGCCGCCGTGTCCCCGCATATAATAACTACAGTGGCGATGTTTCGGTAGTCTGGACAGGATTTAGGAGCCACGGTTCCCCAAGTTAGACTTCTAAATCTCTGTGTGGGCATCCGTGTAGAAGTGGCCTGGTTTTCAAGGTGCACCTGCAGCTCCAAGCGACTCCCATTGCTCTGGGGGCACCTGGATGTGGCGTGCGGCTTTAAAAGCCTAACTTTGGACTTGGAATATGTATTTCATGTGCTCTGTCAGAGTTATGTGCTCACGTTCAAGCTGCTCCTGTTCTTTCTCTCCTGCAGTGTGCAGTAGGCAAATATAACTTATTGCCATTGTTTCTCCTCAAAATTAACTCTGAAATACCTTTTCCCTTTTTTCGGTTTTTTTTTTTTTTTTTTTTTTTTTTTTTTTTCTCCTGTCCTAGGTGGACTTTTCATGAGGAACACTGTTCAGGAGCACAGTGCATTTCGATTTGCTGTGCAGCTATACAACACAAACCAAAATACCACAGAAAAGCCCTTCCATTTGAACTATCACGTAGATCACTTGGACTCTTCTAACAGTTTTTCAGTGACAAATGCTTGTAAGTAAATACCTGGTTTTAAAAAATATATTCATTTGTTATCTATCCTGCATTCTGTTCCTCCCCGTAGCCTAGAGTTCTTGGTCTTACAATATAGTGCAACGAATGTGTGTAGTGACTGGAGATTTAAATTTGCAGCATTGTATGGAATACCTTAGAAAAAGTTCTCTCTCCACTTCATCCCCTTAGTTTTGTTTTTTCAGGAAAACAGCCATGTTGTTGATATAGCAGTGCTGTGTAGCTGCAAACAATGAATTGCTGCCGAAGATCCCTTTTCTGTTGAGGCTACAATGTAGCTGTGTGAAAAGGCATAATTTACAAATGATATACTCTGAAGGGAAAAGCCAGAAACAACTGTTTAGGAATGACCTTGAGGGGAGAAGGCTAGAGGGGCTTACTTGCCTCATCTGCCTTGAAATACTGAGTTGTTTTCTTACAGTGAGAGTCCTGTGAAAAGCTGAGGAAGACTGTAAACTGACACATACTGTTAGAGCTGAGGGGAGAGAAAATGGAATCAGAGCACTTGATGTTAGGAGAAATAGCTCTGCACAAGCAGTGCATGGGTAGAATTTGAGCTTTTATTAACAGAAGATGCAAAATAGAACTTTGAGTATTGCTAGTGTGGTGTTAAAATGCGAAATCTCTTTCAGAAAGACTTGTGCGTGTTCTGCATTTTAAAAAGGACGCCTTTACCAATAGTAGTTCCTGGATGTAGTTTTACTCATGTATCCAAATTTGATTCTACACAAGTTTTATTGTAAATCTTTGAAAATGAAAAGAGTCCTCTTCCAGGGTATCTAATGCACTTTGCAATGTGGGGATATATGTCTGCACATGACCTGATGGACCGCTGAATGCAATGTACTAAGTTTACATTATGAACAGGTTTCCTCTCACAGTTTGCAGGTTTGTACTCACAGTATAAAAGGGTCAAAGAGGAAGCATTGTACTAAAATAATGAAGTACTGGAGTACAGAAAACTAGTAGTTTTTTTTGCTTTAAACAATTCTGTGGTTTGAATAACTTATTTATTTTTTTTATTTGCAGGAGATAGGATAGTTCTTACATTCCTGTCCCACTATACATTCTGAGAAAGTTGATGGTTAAAAAATATACAGTAAGGAAATATTTGGACAAATTTTGGATTGATATTCTAACATATCCCCCATGTGACTGATTCTTGGTAGTGCAGTATTACACTTCCCAAAGGACTTTGAAATGGGACCTTTAAAACTTTAGCAGGGGGTTAATTATGTAATATACAATAAAAATATTTGGTGAAGTGGGAAAAAAATGGTAAATAAAAGCGTGTCTCTACTTTGCATCTTATTTTACTAATCCTATCCAGTCTCAACAGCTCTTACAACAAACATCAGACTATTAATCCTTAATCAGTGTAATCCCTTCAAGAGGCTGTATCTCAAACACAGTTTCCTAAATATCAATTATATGGATTTAAACTAAATACATTGAACTGCTTGGGTGATTAATTATTAATTGTTTTTTAAAAGTTTTTGCCAGCGCTTCTCCCACCAACAGAAGCGATCCAACACACTTGTTTAAGGGCAGTCAGTATATTTAGTCACTGTTCTACTCATCTTCTGACAGCTAATGATTTTGTCAATGCTTATTAAAAGCTGTGGCAATTTTAATAAAGTGGGATGGTTTTCTGTAGTACAGGGCTGCTTGTTCTGACACCCATATTAGCAGTATAGTAGAATTGGGAAAACAAATCTCTGGAGAAACCTACAGAAAGAATATGTACTTACAGTAACCTATTTAAAAACAGAAGAAACAGGCGAAAGAAAATGAAAAGGTGACCTTGTCTGTACTGTGTCAACCATCTCATAATACTGTTGATAGAAAAGAATACGGTGAGTCCAAATCACCAGTCATAGGCTTCAGTAGCTCAAAATATAATAAACCCCATCAGAACAGTTGTTCTTTTGAATCTAGTAGCAATTATCTTTGAGAGTCAGAACACTTATGTGTATCAATGCATTAGGATGAGTTAATAGCTCCTCACACTACCTGACCAAAATTCCAGCCTTTAACCATATCCTCATTTCCTATGGGAGTGGCAGATAATTGCAGTGTGCTGCCATATCCATGAAGGAATTCTTTCCACAACATTTTTACCTCACTTGGAGATAAGCATATATTGTCTCCAGTGCTGTCACGCAGCCTTTTGATCAATATTTGCAATTGGCAGGGCTCCATAGGAGAGAAACCTGCAGTGACTCTGCCTTCACTGAGGAGGGAGGCTGGGGTTGACTTTGTGGTGGGATAGGTACAGGAGCTGAGAGGAAATTGAGGAAAGGAGCATGTGTAGCCTGAGCCTAGTGCCTGTACTAGTCAGTGTCCATAAAACAATACCGTCCATTCTCTTTTCCATTGATTTGTATGATAGTGGCTGTAAGTGTTCCTGTGTGCAGGGATTGAGGAAGGCTCTGCTCAGAAAGACTTATGTTCTTACTGTGCAGCTGCACATCCGCTTGATGCAATCTGGTGCATTCCAGAGGAGAAAAAAAACTCTTCTGAAGTATTCTCATGAGCCTGAGAAAAATAGCCCACCTCTGCTACGGCAGATTTGGCAATATCCCAACCTGGGAACAAACTTGTTTAGAAGCAAAAGAAAATTCCTGCCCTAAGCCCCTCCCTCTCATTCCTTTTTCAGTTAAATGATGCATAATCTGATTTATGTGCATGTATTCCCTGCTTCACTGTTAGCACCAAGCCTCTCTCTGTATATTTAATTTACACACATTCATACAGTATTTATCCACTCTGTATTTATCGGCCCACTTATTTATTTAGCTGTATGATATCTTAACAGAGAACAAATGCAAACACAGATTAAAATTCCAGTGTATTTAAAGGTGAAATGAAGTTTATCAGTTCGCTCTAGGGAAATTATTAAATATCTTAAAATACGCCGCTTTTTGCTATCAGTAGAAACAGAAAGCAAGCTAACTTGACCTATGAATGTATAAAATCAAAATCAGGTTATATTTTCTTTTAAAATCCTCATGTAGGGAGTGAGCTAGCTTTTTCAGAATAATATGAATATACCTCAAATATATAAATTTTTCACTGAAGCAATATCTTCCACCCATTTCTCATAATCTGATGGAGAATGTTCATGTTAACGTTGGATTGTGTGTGTAGTTCTGTAGGTCACATTCCCTAGAAATAACCCACGTCTGTCATTCTGCTCTGCACTTGTAGTGCACTATACTAACACTGCTCCAGCCTCTGCAGTGTCAGCTCATTAGCACACAGATCTCATATTCCCTCTCTGCACTGTCATTGCAAAAAATTGCTGTTGTACACCTTTACAGCCAACAAATGTGCACTTGCCTTATGTACAATTTTCAAGAAATATTTAGAAAAATAAACCAAACCTTATCTATAATCTCCCTTGAATGTCTCAAAAGAAAGCATTTTTTAAAGAAAAGCATAGTTTTCATTAAAATCTGTTAATCATGTAATGACAGTGGTGGGATGTGTGCAGATAAAAAGGGGCTGTGATTATAGAACCTAATTAATCTACAGACAGATTCCATCTCAAAGATTAACCTAACCCAACAGCTGCAAATTCTTGTCCCATTAATTTTTCTGAGTTTTTTCTTATGTATCTTCTAAATCCAGGAAGCTTTTTGTATTTCACCAAATATAGATGTGTAGTGGGTTTCTTTTTTCACGAGCATTCATTTTTCAAGAGACAAAAAAAGAGGGAAGATGCAAAGACACGCCAACCTTAGGTCGCTAAAATCCTGTAGGTGGTTGTATCGGCACTTTCTTGAAGGGGTCTGATTTCAGACATATAAAAATTTACTTAAGCATCCTTGCAGTCCTTATGTTTAATATTAAAATTTCGACTTGGAAGCTTTTAATGGAAAAAGTGCATGTTCATTGCTGTGAGAGTGGTGCAGAAAATGATACCTCAGGACTAGTAGAAGACAGTTTTTCCAGTTTAACTGAACTACTCCCTTTCCCAAGGCGCAGGTGTGGGGGTGTGCGCGCTCACACACACCCTCACTCGCACTCCAGCGCACGTGCACAAGCACACATTTTCTTTAGGTGCTGTTCAGCATTTCTTCTTGCCAGTGGGCAGATAATTTGCTTCCCTTGCATCTGTGTGCTCTTTGGCCAGCTGGCAAAGGACACTGATGCTGCAAGTGGTCAGCTCCCTTCTGCCAAAAGCATAAGCATGTGTTGCTGAAAGCATTGCCAAGTTCGGGCCTTGTACTGATGGTTTTGCGGGAGCAGCGAGCACAGGGGGGATGCCTGAACTCTCCCAATGTGGAATATACTTTGGTTTATCCAGTGTTCTGGGGTAAAACACCTGGAAATGGGCTCTATACACAACTCTACTCATTACAGACCACTGAAAATGCCTTTTATGCTGCAAAATGTGCTTATGTATCGTGTGTGTGTGTGACCAAGAATGTGACCAAATGTGCTGTATGACCAAGAAAAGCAGCTGGCTTCAGTTTCACAGTCAAAGCTTTTGCATTATTGGGTCTAGGTTGAAACGTGAAAGGTGTGTTCCAGCTAATGTTTGTTTCCGCTTTATGGCAGAGCAGATGATTTGTCATTGATCTTAATGTGATCTCAGTGTTAGCAGAAGGAACCATACCACTTTCAAACTTTGTTTTATTATTTCTTAAATTAATTTCAGAATAAGCTTACTCTCTCTCCTCTGCTGCATACATAACATTGATGTAGCATTTAGGTGTTAGGGTTCCATTTAACTCACAGAGTAGAGATGGAAAAAGTATCTTGCATGGATGGTCACTGTTTTGAGAAACTGTGAGTTCACCAAAAGAAAAAAGAGTAAAGCATGGTAAGGAGTGCCACTTACTGTGGGTAGCTATAATAATTACAAAAGAGTAGAAGCTGTCTCACTCTTAACAAGCCACAGCTGTTTCCAATAAGGACGGGTGCTATAAAAGAGGGGTTTGGCTGCCCCAGAGCCAGTTGGAGTTTGCTGGCTGTGCTGAGAGGAGGAAGGGGCAGGTGGCTGGGCCGGGGATAGAGAAGGTGAGCTGCTGTACGGAGGACACACAGGGTCAGGTGGCTCGGGGAGGGACAAAAAGGAGTCAGCTGGTTGTGCTGAAGGAAGAAGAAAGCAGAAGGCTGCCTGGTGCAGCCTGGGGAAGGTTTGGTCATGTGGTGCAGCCTGGGGAAAGTTTAGTTCTCTAAGGAAGAAGGAGTCCAACGGCTGGGGCCAAAGCTCACTCTAGGCAGTGTTTTGTCCTTTGTGACTATGGCATATGCTGAGACATATGTGGCTTATAGTTGTGGGCAGCCATGACAACTTACTTGTTCAGTTTTGGGAAGACTTTTTGTAGATGCAGATATGAAATTGTTCAGTTTTCCTATACAGCACTGGCTCTGGAGGACCCAGGGGGCTATTAGCATGTGTTGGGGAGCTACTGATTAACTACACCTGCCTATGAAATGTATAAGAGCTGTAGGTTATCTCTGGGGAGAAATGGAGATACCATGATGGGAAACTAGCCTGTGGCAGAAGCTTTTAACGACAAAAAAAGCCCCACAGTTTTGTTGAAGGCTGATTTGGGAGCTCGTCCAAGAGCTGCAGAAAACAGTGGGTTTCTTTCCTCTGGGTTCACTGTGTTCAGTGTCTGGAGGTGGGAGGCCATCCTACTGCCAGTGTAGGACTGTTATGCAAGAAGGTGTGAAATGAGGGAGCTGATGTATTTTCAGTGTTTCTTTATTGTCACAAACCATCAATTTAACATTTTCCATTTCAAGTACATATCTTGTCATTACCAGTTTTAGAATCCTAACTTTAATTTAGTTCGGCATCCTTAAAATGTTTTAGAATATGTTATTTTTGGAACAGCAACAGTGTGTTTTCACAGTTCATTTCAAACCAAGCCAACCCGTATAAATGAAAACCTGTGTCTGTTGATTGAGAGAAAGGTGTTATGTGAATTGGTATTGGGCATTTAAGTTACAACCTGAGAGCAGTACTTTCTGTGCTGCTGGAGAGCAGAGATCACTGGAAGGCCATGAACCCTTTTTGAAGGCAGCCTGAAAACTCTACCTGTACCTATTGTGAGGGGTTTTCCCGTATGAAGGCTTGTACTTCCACTGGAACAACACGGTGATTGAAAACTGAAGATTTTGAAATTATTGATCTAGATTAAACCACTTTCTGTGAAGCTGTGGTGATCACTGCAGTGAAGCAATTTCCGAATTCAGCCCATGGAGGTTTTTTTCTTCTAAACGTGTGTGTCATATTTCCTGTCAAAGCCTAAGGCTTCACTCTATTGTATCACTTGCTTTATATTATTGTTTGTCTTCAGAATATCAGATGCCTTTGAAAGCTCAAATTTGTAATCATATTTGAGTTTTCATGTGCAGTCATCTGATGGAGACTCCAGAGCAGACACTCCTTTTCAGCTGTTGGTAGTCATTGCAGCTGACCACTAATAACTGTCACACAGCCTCACAGTACACACTCCAGCCTGACTCTGTTGGGAAGTTTGGAGATATTTCTGTATCATCAGATATAGAATGCAGAGTTCATTTTATTAGTACACAGCAATGTGTGAACTATTCAAAGGCCGTGAGTGCCTTTTCAGTTGATCTTACAAAGATGTAACTGTTAGTGGTGGAACTCTCATATATGCACAGAGCAACAGAGAAACAGGTGAGAGTTTCTGTGTAAAGAGTGAATATAGGAACAAGTTACGTCAGTGGATCCAGTGAGCAGTCTTTGCTGCATATCCTTGCCATTGTCTGAGGCTCTGGATCTGTTTTATCATCTTAACTGCTTCTAAAACAGCAAGTGCCGATGTGCAACCCTGACACAAACACCACACAGGAGGCACAGAAGCCCTAGTTGCATGAGGCTCAATCTGCAGAGACCCAGTGCTGTGGATGAGTTGCCCAGGCACTTGCAGAAGGAGTGGATTGCTCTCCTGGAATAGATAATAACCCGGGTGAGCACTCTTCTGCTGGAATGGAGTGACCTGTCTGGTCACTTGTGTGCAATTATTTTGCCAGACTGTTTGGATGTTTCAGATACGATGAAAGTTTTTCTGTTTGGTTTGTTTCAAGTGCAATTTACATGTTTGCTTTCAGTCCACTTATATCTTAAGTGATTGGCTTTAAATGCTTGGTCTTGGCCTTGTGTTGGGCTGGTATTTGCTGGAGTTCATTCAAATATAATTTTTGAAATTCTGGTCAATAATTTCAAAAAGATGCTGGGCTGTATGGGTGCTTCAATAGCTTGTGACTTCTTCAGTAGAAGGACTGTCTTTAAAATTATGTGCAGCTATCTGGGTAAGCGATGGTGTCTAATGGTATGTAGTCTGTGCATAGACACTCATTTTGTGTGTACTTTGTTATTTTCACATGTCTTTCTCCTGGGCTGATGTGTGTAATGGTGCTGGCTGATTTCACCATGGGTAGTTTTGTCACATGCAAACATCGAACTTTGGGCTTGGCCTGTCTGGTAAAGGGACTGAACTTGGGAAATGGTGTAATCCTCTGGTAGCTCATAGCATGATTTGGAGTAAGTTGATTTGTCCTTCTGGTAGCACAGTTTTGCTATCTCTTATACAAGGGTAGTAAAATTTACCTCTGTCTCAGAGGTACTGCAAGGCTGTTTCCGGTAAAAAAGCTTGGAGAGCTTAGGCTAAAAGCACCTTCTTTGATTTATTGAGCACTTCTTCCTCTTCCTAAAAAAGACAAACCCAAAACACAACCAACAAAGTGGAAAGACAGAAAGGAAAGATTTCCCACCAAAATCCAGCCTGCTTTTGATCTTATTGAAAGATGAGTTGAAATTGGCAATTACAGATTTGCTGTAAGGACTAATGGCCCTGGGAGAACAGGTGTCACAGCTGTGCAACAAGCCAGTCTATCACTTGGCTAAGGAGGAATTTTCAGCTCTTTACCTTAAGCTTGCAAAGCTGTTGGAAAGAAAAGAAACTTGATACTGGAAAGTTGTTTATTTTCTTCCCTGCCCTTTAGGCCTGTATAATAGGTATGGTCCATACTACTGCAGTACATCATGTGCCAAGTTCTTGCCTACCTGACCCCACACTCTGACTGCTTGTTTGAGTGATGGGAGAAAGACCTGTCTTTACTAGAAGTGCTGCTGTCTGTTGATTTCTCTCACTGAGGTGTGTAAAACGTGCTGTAATCAGTATCTCACAGCTGCTAGCTTTTGCAAGAGATGTGCAGCAGTGCGTTTCAGGGGCTGCTGCCTCCCGTGATTTCTTTGTCTCATTTCCATTTCAGAGATCTCAGTGTGATATGGGTGCTGCAGCCCACTTAGTGAACATGGATTGGGTCTTGTGGATCACAGGGTTGCTGCATCATGACACACATCTTGATTTGTCTTTGTACTCTGCTGTGCATGCTAAATTCCCTAAAACCTTTTGGTGGTTTTGTTTGTATTTTTCTGCTGTGGGGGAAGCTGCAGGGGGGAAAGATGGCTTGGGGAGAAGTAGTAGTGGGTAAGTTTTTACAGATGAACTTTTTGTAGTCTTTCTACAGGAGAGCATGGTGAAACTGTGCTTTTTACCAGTTACAGAGGTTTTGTCATCTTAGACTTTACCGATTGTGTCACCAAGTTTGAATTCTAATGAAGTCTGCTGGTCAGAAAACTCCAGTTCATGCTTTTCCTTTTTCCCAGCAGTTAGATGAGAGCTAATTAGTGTCTATTGATTTGCAAGGGGCTGACCCTAACTCTAACCCAGGATTGAATCAAAACCGTTAGGGGGATTCTAAATTGTCTAGCGAGTTTAATGTACTCACTCGTCTTCCTCTGAAGTGTTTGTGCAGTGGTCAAGTAGCATCTCCAGAGCGGCTTCACTGCTGTTGTGGAATATGTGAAAAGCACTTGGACCTAAGGAAATGCTGAATGAGCAAACATTCTGCATAATACCTACTATCCAACTCTGAATTTCTTTTTTAAAACATTGGTTTTTGTGCCTATTTGCTTATGACTTCTTGATGAATAGAAAATAGGGCTGAAGAGAAAAAAGGTACATGATCATGTGCCAACTAATCCTATTTCTTTCTTATTTCAGCCATGTCAGCAGAGTGATTCTCATGACTAATGATAGTTTTAATATATTTATATTGAATGCCTCGGCCAGCTCAGACCTACTTCCTCTATAGAACCATTATCCCACTGTTCTGTACATCCCAGAAACTAATTGTATATCCTAGAATATAATGATCAAAATGGTGGGAGCGATGTGACTTGCTAATCTTTCATTTCAGATGAAGTTCCAAGAAGCTTTTAAATATTTAGATTGGGAACAACCAGAAAATGTGAGAATTGACAATAAAAGCTTTTTTAATAGTTCCAGATCTAAAAATTTACTCAGCTTCAGTTGAATTAAGATGTTTTATTTTGGTAATGTTTTGTGCATTTTTTTCCTGGTTGAAACCATTTGGTGAAGCTTATCTGAGTTAGCAAGATGTTTCTGCAGGCATGAAATCTGCCTTTTTCAGTGTAAGAACACCCATTCTTTCCAATTTTTATAACAATATAGATTATTGATGTGACTACAAAATTATGTGTGATTTGAAAGAAATCATGGTTTTCTTCAGGGTATGTAGTTCAAACTGCTTGTGATGGATTTTATGGATAGATGACTTTTGTCAGTCAAAGTACGTATAGCATGTCTTTCCACACCATCTACAGGCAATTTACTTTATTACCTGGAAAGGCAGAGATAAGCTCAAAATTAATCAAAATGAGACCAGTTAACCCTACTGAAGTTTTGCACTACTCCATTTTGACACGCCAGGCGCAGAAGCTGCTTTAAAGCATGGATCCGTGTAGCTTTACCATGTGCTGTGAAGGTTTCTTCAGCTGCAGTGTCCTGTTTCAAAGATGTGTGTTCACATGCATCAGGTGTGCTTTACTGACAGTTACTCTGTTCTGTGTAACACAAAAAGAAATTGCAAGTGGTGATACCTAGTTATGCATATCTGCAGTGACCACCGGGACCAAATGTTTACTGGTTGGTTGTTCTACCCTCAAAAAAAGGGAAAAAAAACCTCTGTATGCCATTAGAATAAGTAGGGGCAGTCAAGATACATGACAGGGTCTTCCTCTGGTGTGATTTACACCAGGGTAGATTTGGAGTAGCTCTGTGAAGTCAGTAAAGGCTACAAGCAGAGTGGTCCTTCCTGGGGTGTTCCTGGCTCTGAGTAGGGACTGTGGGTCCAGAACAGCCAATGGATTCTTCAGGGGAGACCCTGAACATCTTCATCAGTAGCACACCTTTCCTCAGGGCTGTGCAGGTTGTCCAGACTCTTGACTTGAGCAACTAACTGAATACACTCTTGTGTTGCATTGCACGCTATTTCCTTCTGGAACTTTGGGAAATTTAGCAAAACGATCACGTTCAGCAGTAATAAGTGTCCCTTTATAAATGATGCTGGGTATCTCAGAAGTATCTGTAATAGACTGTGTAGAGCGGAATCTGCCAAGGAAAGATTTCGTTTTTCAATTGAAACAAAATAGTGTAAATCAAATAGTCTCCAGCAGAAAGTGCTGACCCTGCTTTTAGTGGAAGTCACTTATACCATATCCACTTTCAGATTTCCTTTTTTTTCCCCCTTTCCCAACTACAGGTATATTTTTTTGTAGCTGTGAAACTTTCACTACTTTTCTCTGCATCGGTTTATGTATTTTGCAATTCTTTTGTGAATAGAGGCTGTGTGACATTAAAGACCGTAGACTCTTCTGTGAAATTTAACTCCTGGTGTCTCTTAGGTGCTTGCATGAATAGTGGTAGTCTTGACTGAACAATATTGCACCTTTTTCTGAGTCATTCTAAAGACAGTTCAAGCACAGGCCTCTGCTAGAACAGAGTCTTTTGACAGAAGCATAAATCTAACATTTTAACTTATTTTCATATGTGAAAACACACTGTTTGTCATTAATAGGGAGTCTGTTGTGGGTAGTGATGCTGCTAGCTCCTGCATCCTGGTCAGGTTCCAGCTTGGATCAGCATCAACATAAATCAGTTATTCTCCTGGAAGCTTTATTTAGATAAATTATCTGCACTTCCTGTCTTAAATTCTTATTGTGTTGTTCTGCAGTGCTAGCCCCTGTTTCACATAAGTTGCATTTGAGATTTGAGGCAATCTCTGCATATGCTGGAGGAGGCAATTTGATATTAAAGTATATTTTCCTTGCGGGCTTTTCTGCAAAGATTTTGTGCTTCCTTGGTACTGTCTGGAGATTCTGTGTTAGTAAGAATTGTTTTGTTAATTGATTCCAGAATCTGCTGCTCTGGAATAGTCTGCCTTAGTCAGGATCTCCACATGAATTTTAAAATGGCATATTTCTGGACAAAGTTCTGCTTTCTACTATGTTGTCTCTCAAACTGATTATATCAGCTGTCTATTTCTTGTATATGCTGGGTTGATTCCAGTTTTCAGCAACGTTCTCTATGGGGGGATTAAAATCAAAATTAATTGTGTTTTCAAGAAGCTTGGGTGAAGCTGTGTATGAGATACTAATCATTTCAGTTTCTCAGAAATTCAGCTGTGTAACTGAGTGTGCATGGAGTACTTGAAAAAGTATCTGAACTCCAAAGACAGGAAACCTTCTGCAAAATGGGTGTGAGAAGAGCAAAAGTAGTTTGACAGTCTCCCCTGCTATCCTGCCTGCCTCTTTCCTGGATGAAAGAAGCTGTAGAAGTGTAGAGCATTAAGATCAAACCTCCTGGATAATCAGGACTGTGACTTTGTTCTGCATGACAGAGAAGGGCCTGTGGTTCCTGCTGCTGCCTGCCTTTTCCACTGAGCCTGCCAGCAAAAGGATCAATTAGTGCCAACTGCAGGAGTGCAGCTCCCTTACAAAGGCCTGTGTCCACTTAGAACTGTTCATTTAAGCTCTCAGTATTAACATCAGGTTAATAACACTGCATGCTGCTACCTCATCATTTACCTGAAACTGAGAGACTATTTTACCAGTTTAGCCATCCTCCTACCTAGTTCTGCTGGTTTTCTTTGTGACTGAGTGCAACTCTAAATCTCCAGGAGAAGTGGATAGTGTTGTGCTGGGATGATTACAGTTACAGTGTGTAGAGATTTATTGGCAATATAGAATAAAAAGCAGTAACTTAAAAATATTGATGATCAAAGCAATAAAGATGTGCAGCTTGATAAATTCAGCCAGTCTTAAAAGCTGGCTTTTCTTTATGAATGTCCTGCAGAAAATTTTACTTTAACAATAAAATCAAGGCTTTCATTTTAAAACAGACACAGCCTGCCTCGTTTCTCGGAGGTGTAGAGGCTGAGGTTCCCCTGTTTGTCCACTGGTGAGTGTTCTCTTTTCAGAGGATTTGGTGCCATTAATCTTCTTGCTCTTGGCGTTTATGCTGAAAACAACCCACTGCATTGTTGGCTTAGCGTGGCTGGGTGTGCTGATTGTCATTAAACTGGTAATAAGCTTGTAAATTGGATAATGCTACAAGTTGAAGATTATTTTAATTGCAAGGATATAAATTTTCTGAGCAACAGGCTTTAAGAATGAAAAGTGATTTTTGCATGTAGATGGAACAATGTGACTTTTGAAGCTTGGTGCAGCAGCAGGTTGACTACCTGGGTGCACACAGGTGTGCTGTTGCTTCCTGCTCAGTCTCTGTTCAGAGGGCTTGGGCAGCTCTGCAGAGCTCACCTGATGGTGTTTCTTTGGAGCATTACACTCTATGTGAAGGAGCTGAGGTGATGGCCTTGGCTACCATTCATGACATCTGCAGAAAAGAGTTGCTGCAGTCTGCTGGTGTACTGAACTCTCTGCAGTGGTGGCTCATGGCACCACAAATCCAGCCTGGAAGCCAAGGAGTGCCAACCACTAGCTCCTTGGAGGAACTGATCTTTGTTCTATTTTGTCTACAGCACACATCGGGCATCGTGCAAGTCTCACAGTGAAATAGGGTAGAAAACTGAGTGGAATTCCCGGTGGTTAGGAGATTTTCCTACAGGAGATATGAGTCTCAGCCCAGGGCTGGTGACCCACCACCGTGCAGAGTCACGTGCTGGGCAGCAGTTGTGTTGCAACACTTGCCCACAGCCCTGCAAGGCTGCCAGCGAGAGACTCACTACAACCACAGCAACTGGATCTTTCACTTCAGGGCTTTGGAAGCTTTCTTTGGGATCTGTACTCCACAGGGATGTGGTTTTTTTCCCTTTATTCAGCTGTCTTTATTCCTTTTTCTCTGTTCTTGCTTTGCTTTTATAGATAGGAGCATAATTTAAAAAAGAGCTATATCACTTCCCAGAGACAGCAAACAGGACTGTGAATGGCACCTTCTGTTCCCCGTCTGCCTGGGTTCACCTCATGCCCATCAGCCTTGGCATTAGTCTCACTCACATGGAGCTGTTTGGTTTGTTTTGCTCTCAGTAACTCCTTTGAGAGTGGGCAAGTTTCACACTGAAGCAGTTAAAAACCCCAAACTTGCTCACGTTTCCTTTTAAGTGCCTTTAGTGTAAGTCACCACCCCACTGGAGCTTTCTGTGAATCCACTTTGACTTTGGAGGTATTTACCAGTCCTTGAGATGGTGTGAGTTTGCTGCAAAGCTGGAACTGCAGAAGCACTGGAGGGATCCTGGAGCTTTCAGTGGAGCCTGTATGTAAATACACTAACTGTGTGAATGAAAAACCAACAGTAAAATTCATCAGCATTTCTTTAGTTTCTTGAAGGCTGCCATGCCTTCTGCACTGATATGAGACTTCTGCAGCTCCCAGTGACGAACCCCCTGAAACGAATGACTGAGATTAGTATTATTTATAGATAACCACGGAGATCATTCATCCTTCTCAAGCTGTTTATTTTTGGGCAGCCCAGTGAAACTGATGAAATTGCCAGTTGTCTGAAATGCTGCTGCCAGTTGTTTGAATGAACGGTATTGATTATAGTTACAGGACTATTCATCTCATACTGGCATGCATACAATACATGGATTATAAAAATGTCTCTGTTGACAGCTGGGTTATGAAATGATACACTGAATTATATGTCCTTGCAGGCAGTATCTGCATTGACTCTTACCCTAATTCAAAACTATTAAAAGTTACTTGAAGAAATATAGAATGGAGCGTTAGACTCTGAAAATATTGAAGTACCTTTGTCAGAAACAACCAGTTGAAAAGTTTGTTGAAATGAGGTAACACAGAAAAACGCCAATGAGTACTAACTGGTTTAAACAATCTTCTACTCTGGAGGTGAAGAAAATTTATTTAAAAAGTAAAGGGCTTCTTGGAAGAGACTACTTAAGTGTACTCTATTACCACAGTTTTGTTTTAAAATCAAAGGAAACCTTGAGCCAAGCCTTGTCTGCAAGGCATATAATAGTAGTCTGGCTTCAGAGGGAATACCTTCATCTTTTTCATTTCTTTATTTAAAAAAATGCGTTGATGCAGTGATTGTGTTTGTCTACAGTTACCCTCAAAAGTTTTCCCTTCTTCATTCTGTCGCTTACCTAATGGTGTGTATCCCAGTTGGCTGGGTTGTTCCATCAGTGTCTTTTGCTGTGGGATTCACTGGAGGCAAGGTCAGCAGATGGCCTGTTGGCTGTGGAACAACCTGTTCTTCTGAATCAAATGAGTTAGAACCCCAAAAGTTAAAATAAAAGCCCCTCTTACATTTTAGAGAATGTGATCTCTCCTTGATGCATTATGGTATATTTGAGGGATTCATATTTTGAAAAAGTGTGATCATTAAATAAAAATCAGATTTTTTAAGTACTGTGCTTGAAGATTTCCCTTGTCTTATTCTGTAGCCATGAGTGACTGAAAATAGATTTAAGTGCTCAGAGCATCTTCATTTTAGTTTTTCTCAGGCTTACTTGTTTATATCTGAAATAGCACCACTACTTCCAGCTGCTGTCCTGAGAGCAGACTTTCCCTATATTTACCTGAACTAATTGGTATGATGAATATAGCTTCAGTAGTGCACAGTGGTGACAGAAATAACTGTAGAATGCTAGGGTGTGTTTCAAAATGTGTTTGCAATTGTAGGCAATTTATTAAATAATTGTATGTAAAGTTTCATTAAATACCTAAGTTGCCCCAGCTGGAGTAGATTGACTCGTGTATCATGAGTATCACATAGTGTCATACCTCATGAAAACAGATCTGTCACTATGGTTCTTAAAATGATATTTAGCAGTGTTTTTGGTAGTACAGTGTTTACAGATTTGTTGTGAATTTTTGTGTTTGGTTGCCAAAGGGTCATATTCTTCCACAGCTTGTATATACGTGTGATAGCTTTCAAGTGGAATATTTTCTACTATGATTCCAGGTTTTTTACAGTGTGAACTACCAGGTTCTTGAGTAGGGAATTTTTCTCTTTTCTTTCTTCATAATCTGAGAATTTTTTAGTCTATAAAATTTGTACTGAGAAAAAAACCTTCAGTTGAGTGTCTCTTGTCATTGTTTTTCAGATCATAGCAAGCCTCTTTTTATCTGTCTGCTTCCTTCTGCTTGCTTTTCCTTTGTCTTGGTCTCTGCAGTGGAGCTGTTCTAATGCCACCACTTTAGTTGATGATGTTTTATTCTTAAATTCTTTCCCCAAAAATTTAATCTCCATTTATGAGGTAGGATATACTCAATCTCTGTATAAGTGGATGAGCTACCAGAATAAATATCCTACATGTTCATGGGAGAATTGACACCCCCACGCCCATGCTGTCAGCAGAGAGAGATGGATTCTGTTGATAATTTGTGTGGTGCAGTGGCTGACAAGATACAGTAGCAAGGATAAAACACTAGTGACTGCACCTGGCAAAATTTAGTGGTCTCTTCAGCTGTGAATGGGTCTGCTTAATTGTTCCCCTGCTGAAACCATGCATCAGAGCAGCACAAGCTGAGCAGTTGTGATGGCTGAACTTGCTCCTGCTGCTCCTGAACCAGACAGACTGTAAATGCGAACAGTAGGTGCTCCCCTTACCTCTAATTAAAGCATGGATGCGAGTTGGACTGTTCAGCTGCAGTGTCAAGTTACTCACAAAGCCAACTTGGGAGGTGAAACCCAGGCATTTTTTCTAGGTACCTTTGCCTTTCTGGCTTCCTCAGCAGAAAGGACAGCTTGAGGCTGAAGAAATGTAGGAGTGATGAATCTCTCCTTTTTTTTTCTAATTATGGAAAACTGTGACATTTCTACAGTTCCCTTTAGTGTAAAGAGGAAAACCTCCTGTGAATCCCAAGGAAAGGCGTCCTTCCTTAAGCAGAATTGTCTCATTCTTCTGTGGAGCTGCAACGTGACTGCTTCTGTCTTCGTGTTTTAAAGATACAAGATCAATTGTGGTAATAAAGATTACCTGTAATGGATATCTGGGTTCTTGAGGAAACCATGGTGGAGGAAGAAATAAGGGTGATAATGTCATTTGAGGGGTTACTTGTATAGGGCTTGTAGCTAAAACACCTTATTTAATACTCTTAATTGTTCTATGCCCTTGTCCATAAGGACATTAACACCTTGTTGGAGAGCTTGACTGTTGAAACTGAACACCCTAATGTCCAAAATTGCCTTTCAGCAGTCTGCTCAGCTGTATAGAGCACTGTGTGGATATGTAGTTCAGGCCCCAGCTTTGTTCTATGTGAGTAGCAATATCCATTGCAAGAGGCAATCTGTGTAATCTGTTAGATGTCAGTTGGGGTGAGTTGTCTTTCAGGAGAATAAGAACATGTGGGCTTGCTTAGCTTAGATAAGTGGCTATTTTTCAGATCTAGTTAATCACAAGCCCAAGTTCTTCACCTGAACCATCCTTCCAGAGTCATCCATTCAGGTAGCTTTTTCTAATCTTGGACTGCAATTGCATTTTTAAACACAAAAACTTTGATTGTGCTGTTTTAGAGGGAGAGCCTTTCCTCTTGTGTTTGACAGTTCTTATTTTTAAGAACTCTTGGGTTTTATTTATATTTGTCTTTGATTCAAACTTGGTTTTATTCTTTTTCACTGTGGTTGTCATGGACTAAATGTACATCTTCTGCTTGTGCAGACAATATCTGCTGATATCAAGGACACAGATTTTAAAATTGTGTACAGCAGCATCTTTGTGTAATAGTACTATGATCAGTACTGTTTTTTAATAAGCAACCCCATATTATTGCTCCATTCCTGAGGAGAGTCTCAATAAGAAGTTTTCCAGAGTGAGATTAATTTCTCACTTCCTGCCCCCCCCCAGTCTCCCAAAACTGGTATTCACAAATAAATCTTTTAGGAAAAGAATTTAATTATCTTGCATTTCCCACATTGTTTGCTCTAATTAGCTGACTGTGCTTTGGATTCATGCCCTCATTTGGGAAGTTTGAAGATACTCTGTAGATACAGTTTTAGGAAGAGCCTTCATAATGTGGCTTGTCAGGAGGCTACAGCTCTGTAGAGCATGATTAGCTTCACTTATTGGCTTGACCCAGCACATTTATTCTGCTTAGCTGAAGTCCTGTATACTGAATTTATTTGTGTTTGTTTGAACCATCTTTTTGGTAAAAGAAAATATTTTTATTGTCATATTTCCATGCTTTATTTGCAGTAATACTCTCCATCTTTGTTTTTATTCAACATTAATTGTGTGATAGCAGGAAATGTTTTGAGAGCAGGTTTGGGTGTTGGGAAAGAGGAAGAATAGGACCAAGTATGTGAAGGGAACCTGCAATTTGGAAAAGGACCTGGAACCAAGAGTTAACTTGCACTTCTTTCTAAGATGTGAAATGGCTTGAAAACACTTACAGGGACAATCTTTAGTGTGTTTGCTGGTGCTATCTAAAAAGATTTCCAGTTACTGTATCATGAATAGATTTTTATGGAAGAGATTTTTTTCTAAAGAACAGAAATTAAATCATTTGGAACTAGTGTTTACCCATATATTCATGGCTACTGAATTAGCCTGTTACTGTCAATTTCTGTCTGTTCCTATAGTACCTCTGCAAAGTAAAAAGATTCAGTGTGGTTTTGTTTTGATTCCTCCAGAGTGAAGAGAAGGCTTCTGTCAGCTGGCTGCCACTGAATCCTTGTGTGACCCGATAATTTTGATGGAATGAAATATTACTATCAAACATAGATTAGAACAAAATCCCAAAGGTTCTATGCTTAAAGAGTCAGGGTAAATTTATGAATTATATATACTCTGTGTAAAATTATTTCCTGCTGTCCTTACTCATAGCACCAACATGATAGTCAAGCAGAAGGGGAAAAACACTACTTTTTCTTTTTTTTCTCTATTGTGAATGGCAGCAGTTGCTGACTTGTTACAGGATTATATTCTTGTTAGTCCCATCATTTCGTCTCTTTTTATTTATCCAAAAACAAAAGAAAAATAACTGTATATAAAAGTATACTGCTAAATCCATGAAAAATTGAGTGGTCCATGATTTTTTTAATTCATGGAGTTCATAATTTAGTTTATTTAACTTGGTTTCTGTAGGTCTCAGGACTTTTTGAAAGACTGGAATATACTGACAGCACTTAACTAAAACTAGCAATAGCCTGTGTTTGCATTTCTGTTTTTGCAGACTTTTCTTGGCTTAGTTGAAAACCACAGGGTCAGTAGCTTGCTATATGTCCATGCAGTAACTTCAGGGTTCAGAACCATGAGCCTAACCAGAAAGGGCATTACAAGGGTATTATTCTAATGGGAAAGATTGGAAACAAATCAGAATATTTTTGCGTGTCACATTTACTTACAGCAGATTCAACACTGCATTTAGCCCCAGAGGCAAAGAATAGAATAACAGAGGGACTTGAATGCCTGCTTTTCTTTTATGGGTGATATCTGTAGAACAGGAGGTAAGAAATATTGTCTGGGCTTCTTTGGGAAGCTTGGAAGGGCTGATCAATCCCTTTTATGCAGCTCTTCTGGAGGATTTAACTCTTACTGTCTTCAACTTATTAAATTATCATGAGAAAGTCATTCTATTGTTATCAAATTCATTTTTCTTATGCAAGTTTCTGTGCTATTTTTGTTATAGGAAGGTATTGTCTCACTGATAACATTGCCAGTGGGAAGGAGGGCTTGGACTCACTCGTGCAAATGGAAAATACATGGAGAAAATCAGAGTACAAAGAAGTCTTCTGTGTCTATAGGTGACATTTCTTAGAAAATGAGGTCTCTTAAGCCTCCTCGTATAGTCTGGAGAGACACTTCACTTAGTCCATTAATCTATCTGAAAAGCCTTACTACCTGAGTTCAACAAATAAATCTATTCTAGGCCTAAAAAATTTTCAAGTCCAAAAATAGTCTGTTGATGGGGCACTAAAAAGCTTGTCTCTGTTCGTGAGTTGGTTTGGAAATCAGAGCAGGAAAATTCAGTAGCAGTAGCCCAACATCAGCTCCTACAATGAAACCTTTTAATCAAATGCAGGGCACATTATCGTAGCCCTTGCTGTTGTCCGCTGCTTAGGCAGTATAGAATTACATGAGATGCACTTGTGTGTGATGCAGAGCAGGAGGTTTCCTGGTTTGGAACCTTTGTGGTGAGCTGCTTTTTGCTGAATGATGTGAAGGCTTCTCTTGACTACTATTACAAGAATTCTAGCAAGAGACAAATATTTTATGTTTGCTTTGAAATTGGCAGTGGAATTTTCAGGTTAAGATGCAGAATCATTAATCTGTAAAACCTGGAAGATATTGTGAGTTACTTTAATAAGAAATTAGTAAAGCAGGAATTTAACAAGTTTTTATTTGGTAGGACATGGGTACCCTTAAAGTAAGGCATTATTTACAGTCTCTAACTGTAGTCACGTATCAGTTCCTATTTGGTTGTGTGTAGCAAGCTGATATTTTAAAAGCTTTTTTTGAAAGGCAACTGAAAAATTAATCGAGTTCATGAAATGGTTCCTCCCATCAGTGTCTGTGCCTGCTGTGAATAAGGGCTGCCCAGTCTCCTGAGCCTGGTCATGTCATCCAGAGCTGGCAGTGACTCTCTGCAGTCTCATCTCTCACTGATTCTTCCTGTCCTTAGCACAGTTTTGTTCCGTGGTTGACCTCCCAGAACAGGTGGTTCTGCAAACAAGGGACAAGCAGCAGTGGGGGCAGGCCTTCAGGGTGATGATGGTCTTGTGGAAAGAGCTCATCCTGCAGCTCACTGCAGAGCTTGAGGAATGGTACAGCCCAGTGGAAATTGCCTTAAGGCAGAGAAATTTATTGCCATCTGTCATCCAAAGTTCTGCAGTTGAGCTGTTTGGTAAATTGGATGTCAGACCTACTGTCCTAGAGATACACACTCCCCTTTTGAGACTCTTTCCCCTGACTCTCATTGCTCAGTTGTTTCAGACAGTGGTGAGACTCATCTGTTTGTTCCTTGGCTGAAAAACTGCCCCCTAAATGGGATAATTCCTAATGGTTTGTAAGAGACAGAATGAGAGTTGAAGTCTAACTGAGGGAAGGTTCCACAGTGCATTTCTCTTTAGAAATGCATACTTTTTGCCATAAGGATTAGTGCTCTTGTTCTGAAAACCAGAAAATGCTTGCATAATGTTGCAGCAACATTGTTTTGAACTTCCCCTGCTTCATTTTTCCTCTCCCTTGTAAGTTTACTCAGTAGTTTTGCAGGATGCTTGGAATTTATTAGTGTATGCAAGCAAGTTGCTAGCAGATTTAGTGATTCTTGTAAAAAGCCAGAGAGAATAATTTTTTTATACTTCTAATAAAGTGTCAGAATATTTTCAGAAAGCTAATGTTTGCTGACCATGTTTCCAGTAGGGAGGAGCTCTAATGGCAATAACATAATCCAGATGGGTTTTTTAAACATCTGTGGTTCTACGTCCATTTATATTCATGCTGGTGAGACTGCAAACGTGGTAAGATCACAGGAGGATTCTCTGGCCTGCATAATGTTTGTGAATAAAAGTTTCTAACTCATAGGAGTGGAAATTACAGGAGTCTTCTATTTTTGTTAATTCTCCTAGTAAGGGAGAGGGAAGGAAGGGCTTTACTTTGAAGGCATGGATTTGCAGGTGTTTTACTGCTAGGAGAGATTTTACTGAGTGTTAGCAGAGAAGAGACCAAGGAAATGTGGAAGTGTAATGGTGTAAATCAGACTAAATCATCTGACAACCCCTCATACAGCTAGGTTGTAATGCCTTGTGGAAGAGCCCAGCAGAGTGAGCATCATGGTAATTTCACCCTCATCTCTGATTCAATGTCTTGAGCTGACACATGCTTCAGTCTGTGTCCATCAAAACACTGAACATGTTCTTAAATTTGTTCACAGAGCTTTGGGATGTAGGACATTCAGTAAAACCTTCTGTGCATGTAGAGCAAGGTTAACTAAGCTGTGGTTCTTCAGGTGTGTGTATTCTGGAAGAAATCAAGTGCTGCCCCACACTGCCACTGTCTCATGACACTCCCAGTGTTCTGATGGGGACTTGTAGGATCTCTTGATACTAGAACCAAAGGGCTGCTGGTCTGGCCTTGATATGAGGCAGATATTAGCTCTTGTCTGTCAAGTGAAGATGTGGGAAGGGCCCCACTTCTCTATCAGCATCACCCATAGCCCTGCCGACCACTCCCTTGGTGTTGCTGGTGATTAATGAGATTGTTCTCTGCTTGTGAATGTAACAGCATCTTGTGGAGCACAAAAAATGCGTGTGCACCATGTTAACATTTCACTGTGTAGGTGGCTGAGAGCAGACACTAAACCAGTATTTAAAGCTGTGACACTGTGTCCAAACCCTCTGAGATTAACAAATAATTCCAAACTAGGTTTGTCTCTTGGCCTCCCCTTCCCCTTCGGAAAGGGCAGCAATCACTTAAGAATTAACATGTAGCAATGTGACTTCTCTTTCACAATCAAGCTTTTGCTGTACCATTTCCATCAATTTTGGCTTCCACATTATTCAGCTGTGCACCAGACAACTCTTTTGTTATGTACTAATTAACCCAGCTTGATAAATAGTGATTATGCGTAATTCATAAAGAATAATATTCTTGTTGTTCCCTGTAAATAAGGCACTGGCTTAGCTGAGGGTACTGGTCTGTAAATAACTGTCAGATGTGATCAGGAAGGTCCAGGAGGCTGATAGCAAGAGGAACTGAGGGCTAAGGCAGATGGAAATAATACCAACAAAAAATAGATGGGAGGATGCTTTTGTAAGGGTAGTTGGGATGTTGATGTGGCATTTCTGTAGTTTGCACTTTCAGTGTGAATAGGTCTCTCAGTTCTAGTCCAGCTTTCATTGAATTCCATGTGAACTTCTCCACTGGTACTGGTGGGTGCTTTACTGGACTCTGAATGAGTTTCTTCTAACAATTTCCCTGGCTCCTGAAGCCAGTTTTCAGATATTGTGTTTCTGCATTAACTGTCTTGAATCCTCTCAGACTGAGCTGACAGCAGTGGAACACAGGGGTACTTGAGGACTGTAAGGAGAATTGCATAGTACCATGAACGTTGAGTAGAATGGGGGAGGAGATACAGAAATGTGAAATCCAGTCCACTGGTCCAGGATGTACTTAGTGACAGTGCTTGCTGGAATGCCATTGTGGAGTCTCCAGGAAAGTGTGAGGGACTGTTGCTTTGGGTGAACTGGGCTGTCTGTCAGCCAGCACTGTGCTCTGCAAACATAGAGCCAACTGGAAACCCTCCAGAGCTGGAGGCTGCTTTCACAGCTGCTGTGTTGGTGTTCTCATCCCTATTCTCCTTGAACGACCTTAACTGTGACCTTCACCTCCTGGTGAATTTTACCCAGCTCGGTGCTTCAGGTGTGTTGGCCACTTTGCCTCATCTGTCTCATCCTCTGTGATATATCCCCACAGGCCTGTAAATGGCACCACCTCAGCAGACTCAGCTCATCTTTCATCACACTGCCAGAGCCTTGTTTTGATTTATTGCTTCTCACCACAGTGGCCCAGAATGAAGTCAACTTCTGAAATCACTTAGGGAGGGATCTGCTGAACAAGCATACATTTAATAATATGCCTCTGCCTTTTTACTTCCTCCACACTGAGATGTTCCAGTGATATGAGAAATCCCTTCAGTGTGCTGGGAGGCTGGAGATGGCAGCTGCTGATTTGCGGTTCTGAGGCACAGCATCGCCTTCAGCTGCTGCTCCTTGATTCAGCCCTACATTCTGCCTAACACCTGCAGCTACAAAATGCTGCCCTTTCCTGATGGCTATGATTTTTTTTCTTTATACCACAAACCTCTTGCTTTCCCTTAGCCTGTTGTTTAAAGTATTGTTAAGATAGATCGTCTCTGACGAGGGTAGCAATAGTGAAGTGAGTACACCTTGTCAAGTTCGTATTAAAAACATGTTTTGAACATGTCTTTTTTGTTCCAAGGCAGAGTGTTTAATGGCTTGTGGAACTCTATTACTTTGAATATACTTACAGAAACATTTCTATTACTGTGTTTGTTAGAAAATGCATATTACTGGAATATACTGCCTGCTTGTAAATAAATGGCTACTAAACTTTCTAATGTGTTATAACTGGACAATTTTTGAAAGAACAGTTTTTCATATTTTCCTCCCTCCAACATTTTTAGAAAAATTCCTTCAGAAAATGAGATACAGTTACAATCCAAGGTGATCAGAGCGAGCAGGCATGACATGGGATGTTAAATTAAAAGCATTTCAAATGATGCAACAGATGGAAACAAGTTATTCCACTTCAGTGAGTGTTACATATTTGCGTTGCATGCGCACTGTCCGTAGTTCTGCAGAGATTAGTTACAAAGCTGGAGTTGGATATTAGATGTGAAACATGATCATTGTTTGCTGTGAATATGTTTAGACTCTCCTGCAGGAGGCTTTGACAGGTCCTCTGGCTCCCTCACATAGGTGTTAACTCATCTCCCATGGTTCATGGAGAAAGGAGTGTGTGGTTGTGTGTATGGGATTGGCTAAAGCTTTTGTGAAGGGCAGAGCTCAGTGAACTGCTTTACATCCACTCATTAAGTCCCTAACACTCTCTGAACCTGAGGGAGGCCTGTGCCATAAATCTGAAGCATCCAGGATGGTGGAGCTGCAATCAGAAGCAGAGTGTTGGCATTGCACGTGCTGCTGCTGTTGGCAAGGCATTGATTATCCTGGAGTAGCTGAGCAGAAACATCTCTTGAGCAGGCTATGAGATACCAATGCCTTTCCATTTCTCTCCAGCAGTGAGTTTAACTGTCTACCAAGAGAAGCCTCTTGGGCTTCTCTCCTGCGAGCATCTGCTTTGGTGTCAAGGTCACCATAGGCAGAAAGCAGAAGAGGTTACAAATAACATAAATCCATAGCATTTAAATTTGACTTCTACAACAGTGTTACAAAGTCTTTTTACTAAAAGCTTTGTTTAAAACTGTGTGGTATGTATTTTGTGTCTTTCCTTTAAAAGAAATGCTTCATGTGAGCAGCTTGTGAGGATAGTGGGATCAGGATGAAAAGTGTTCTGTTAACAGCAGAAGATGGTGAATTACCAGGATGGGTTTAAGAACAGAAAGCTTGGCTATATGTGTAGTGCCTGGTCTGAGAGCTTGAACTGCATCTTCTAAAGACACAAGCAGAATAATGTAGTATTCTGATTAGCATGTACCTTAGTATAGCCTTTAAGTACCTAACATGTTTTTTAAATGATTTTCCAAAAGAATCAGTTGATTTTTATGGCACATATGTATCTTCTCTCACCTTTAATCCATTTTAAGCCTAGGCCCCTATTTTATTTCTTTCAAAATCCAGTGGTTGATACTTCAAAATGAGTTCTTAATTATCTGACTCAGTCTTTCAAAAGGCATTTTCTAATAGTACCTCAGAATCAATGATACATTAAAAAAAAAACAACAGAAAAACAACAGTGTGTAACAGGGATCACAGGTAACCAAAATCCTTTCATATTTTGGCCCTGAGAAGGGGCTGACACTTCCTGGAAACAGGCTGGATTGACTCCTGTGTTTCTCCCACGATCAGAAATGTCATAATCACACATTCTGAATAGCAAGTCTTGGTTTTTTTAATGAAAACCATGCATTATCAGTTAATTAGTTTGTGGGACAAAAGATTCATTTTGTACTTGAGTTTTAACAAGATTTTACAGGAAAAAAATATTTGGGTTTTTTAGCTTTGTGGCCAGTAACCTGAAAACAGAGGTAGTTCAGACACTACACGATCTTGAGTTTGGAAGTAGTTGGGAACTAAATGGAAGTGAATAGGAAATAGCAGTACAAGTAGCACTGCCTGTTCCAAGCTGCTCAGGGTACCTGCAGTACCTTCTCAGACTAGAGCAGTTTTCAGAAAGTTAAGCACAGCTTTCTCAGTAAAATCAAGGTTATATTCAGCCTGCATTATAGTCTGGTACTCAAGATTGCCCTTTTTATTTGCATTTTAAACATATTAGCTAGATTTTAAATACCAAAGCTTTAATTCACGTATATATCAAATTGGCAGTTTGGGCCAGAGAGGTGTTTTTTTCCTGGTTTACTTTTAGCTGACTGAAGCTGTGCTAGTGGACAAATCCCCCCAGTGTGGCATGTGTGAGGCTTGGTGCTGCTGGTGGTCACACTAGCTCTTACAGCCTGAGTGGTTTGTTTTTGTCATTGCAAGCTGGCATTTTTCATAAAATTCATGCAAACGTTTCAGTTTGAAGAGAAGATCTGCACACAACAAATTCATGTATATTGTTAGGGTTTTTTGACCACAGTCATATGTGTAAAAACAAATGTGTGAACTTTAATGAATCAAATATGCCATAAGTAATTGGGAACAGAAAGGAAGGTTGTGGTGATGGGTTTGTACAGCACCCAGCACCGAGGCACTGTCATTGTAATGGGGGTTCCAAAGTTGTCTTGAAAAGCAGATAAGACATAAAGGCCTCTTTAACAGCATGAGATGGAGTTGTGAAATGGTGGCCAAAGTAATCTTGAACAGGATCTTGACCAGGCAGTGTTCAAGGATGCTCAGGTCTGGACATGTGTTTTGGATTGCTTTTCAGTCAATGGTTTGTAAAATATGAATGGATTAATTCTTATGCCTTTCATTTGCAATTTGATAATATCCCCCTCCTGCTGCCTGAACATGCTGGTTTTATTTTATTTGCTCTCCTAAAGAGAAATGCAAACTGAAGTGTGTATATTTGAGGAAGACATGAGATAGAATGAAGCAAGCTGAGCAGTTCTTTATAAAAACTAGATAAAATATTGCAATTTCATCACTGAGAAAATGATGCCCTAAGTGAAGTAATGAGAGTAAATTATGGCTTTGTTTTATGCTCTGCTGTGAAGTTTTGGGTTGGTGGGTTTTTTTTGTTTCCAGGGAATATTTTTTTGTTTGTGAGGGCCTATCTTTTTCTAGGTAGGATGGAAAGTCATGTTATAGC
Source organism: Bombycilla garrulus (assembly GCA_013400315.1). Lineage (NCBI taxonomy): Eukaryota > Metazoa > Chordata > Aves > Passeriformes > Bombycillidae > Bombycilla > Bombycilla garrulus. Next base: position 213,229 of record VXBU01004378.1, on the reverse strand, counting down.
CAATATCTCAGGAAGATTTGTATCCAATTTCAAGTTGAAGCTTCCTTGGTTCCCTCTTGCCCCCAGGAATTTTTGCTGTTAACTATCCCAGGAATAGGTGCTTTCAGAAATGCATCTTTTTTCACCTGAATTTTAAACAATATTTTCTTCATGACAGAATTCAGTGTCTTAATTCAAATGTAAAAGATAGTTTTATTGGCTATAAGTAAATGCAGGTCACTTAAATTTAAATTTTTAATATGACGGGCTTGTCTTTAAAGGAAGCTCTCAAGTCTGATTGCCTGGAGCCCCCTGAAAGTAGCTCATTCTGCATTCAGGGGCACTGCTGTGCTCATCTCCTCAGGGCTCAAGGTAGAGAGTTGTTGCTTTTCATTCTGTGTATTAAAATGAAAGCCAAAGAAAGCAGTAGAGGCATTGTCTGTCTCTCTAAAATAAGTCTGTATTCTTACTGTAAGAGGTAATGTTAATGGTAACCCTTGCTTTATTACGACAAGGAGGTCAGCATGGAGCCCTAGAAAATGGCAAGTGCTCCGAGATAGGCTGCATATTATTCCATTATAAAATAGTCCTATTAGTCTGTTGGCTGAAGCTGGCAGAGAGAGTTGTCTGGAATCCAAGACCATTGGCAGAAGGAAGTGGAGGGAATCAAATTATTTCACAGCTGAGGAGAACCCAGAACACAAAACTGAGAAGCGGGTATGAGCAGCACATGGAAGTGTCAGCTGAGATGGAGCTCCTGCAGCACCTTCCATGCCAGAGAGCTGGGGGAGTATCGCTGACACAGGCTGAGAGTGGCCCTGTGACACAGGGGAGTTTGTCAGACATACTTGATAAGAAATTGGTGTGGACAAAGGGGAAATTACCTGTGCATAAAAAGAATAACGAAGGAGGAACAGTGTCTGAGGTATTGTAAATGCCAACCCCTGACTCCAAAGCTACCGGACTGTTGCATCCAGGGCAGAAGGGCACTGGGTGCCACACCTGGGAGGATCCTGCTGACTTTTACAGTTCAGTCATTAATGATACCATCTAGTGGAAAAAGCATGTATTATGATCCACAGTTAACACATCTCTTTTGTTAGCTTTATACATCTTTTCTTTTAACAAGCAAAATCCAAACCTACTCCTAAATGTTTCTAGTAACGCTTCAGTTGTTTATAGTAAGAACTGGAAGTAAAAAAAAAGGTGTCAGGAGTTTTGACTTTAGCTTCTAGGCAATAGACAGTAGAGATGTCAGGTCTTATACAACCTTGTTGTGTCAGGAATACTCACAGTCACTAAAACATAGAGAAACTAAATACTGTTAGAAAGCAATAATAAATTTTAGAAAGACATAAGACATCTAATAACTTGTGAGAAGTGGAGTATTTTTTGAGATCCTGGCCTGCAGCCTTCCTGGGATCTGAGTGCAAAAAAACTTATCTGGTTAATCTTTCCAAGTTTCAGTGGTGGGCCTGATTTGACTGGAGGGAGGATGGAAATGCAAGTAAAACAAATGTCTGGGTTCATTGGGTTACACTCATGTTTGGAATGGCTCAGCTGCTATTCAATATGGAAGCTAAGATTTCTATTTATTTGGCTTCAGTTGCATTTTGGTTGGTTGTGTTTGGGCTTTTAGGGTTTGTTTTTGGTTTTGGTGGTTGGTTAGTTGGTTAAATTTGTTTTTGGAGTTTTTTGGTGTGGTGGTGAATTTTTTTTTTCAAAGTAAATTCTACTTACCACTGTTATCACTTTGCCTCAGAGTTTTCTTGGCAGGAAACACCAGTCTGTCATGACCTGAAAGTTTATCATCTTCTCTTGACATGCTTGAGGATTTACAGACTTGTCATACCATCACTTCCTCTCCTGGGCACGATGGCATGTGGCAGCTCACTCTGAAAACAAGTCTGGTGTTAAAGCTCCATTAATAAATACTCACCTTGCACTTAATGCTAAAATAACAGCTTATCGTGATCTCCCATTGGATAGCTGCTGCTCAGGACTTCCCTACCTCACTTGTGGACATTTGAAACTTTTCAGATCAGGTTATAAAGCAACTTGTTTATGTGCTGTCCTTGGAAACAGATGTGCATCCACATAATTAAGAGCGGTTTCATAGCTCAGCAAAAGAAGTGCTTTTTTTTCTTGTGGAATGAGGTTGACCTAGGACTTGTCCAAATAATCTCTTTAACAGCCAAAGTATGTGTTTGATCCTCTGTATTTTTCAAATAGGGGGAAAAAACCCACAAATCAACTATTATTAATTAAGGAAAAATACCAAAATTCTTACTCAAACATGAAGATTGCTCTGATTGTCAGTAGAAAACAGTTTTTAAAGAGCTTAAGGCTAAGGCTTAGTTAGCCTTTTTAAAATTTTTCTTGTGGCTCAGTGATGTTAGAATAATAGTGTAATTAAAATGAACATAATTACACATTTGTTTTTTGGAAAATAAGTAACAATGTGATTGTGGGTTCATGCATATTCTATATATTTGTCTGATCACAGAGGAGATTAGGTCACAAACTGTGTGGAAGACTTAATGCTACAAAAAATTTTAACAAAAGTACGAGTTCAAAAATGCAAATGAACATTGAGGACCAAGATAATTGGCCTTTTAGCTTTTCCTTATAAAAACAAAGGTTTATTTGCCTTTTAAATAGGCTGGTAAAACTGAGTTGGCATCCTACAGTGCATGCAGAATAGGCAGTCAGGGATAATAAGCTACTAATAGAAGACAGTCTTTCAAAGGGTTAATCTTTAAATCTGCTGTGAGTACAGACCTGAACCCGGAGAAATAAGAGTGGGCAGGTAGTTGCATTTTTTTGAAGATATTTTTGGTGATCATCCAGTAGGAAAAATAGCTGCAAATACTTGGTGGACTGAATGAGAGCTCTCACCTCCATGTGAGCAGCAGCTCCGTGTTGGCTCTAAGGTGTTACATGGAGAAGGTCCTGGCTGTTCAGACCTTTTTTCTCAGATTACTCATCAATTGAGGATGGGCTCTTAGCATAAACAAGCACAATCTGCTATGAAAATAAACTTTAATTCAGTTGAGTCACAGTTCAGAAGTATTCCTCAGCTTACACTTGATAAGAAATAATGGGTGAATCCAGGATTGTTTTAAATATTCTCTGTTTTTAGGATCAGGAAATCTTTGAGAATGTTTATGTTGCAAGAAGGGATGATTCCTGAAATACTTGCTTTTCTCTGCAGGGCAGAATCTACATAAAAGCCATGCCATTAATATATACGTGAAAGAAGCTCAATCTGTGAGGGACAGGCTCAGTGTATGTGAGGACACTCAGCTGCATTAGTCCCACTTCACTGATTATTCCAATGGAATTAGAGGGTTTACACACCATTTAAATGATTTGGAGACTGGCAGACTTTCTAATGTAATTTGTTTTTCCTTTTTTCCACCTGTAAGTTAGTGCTTTTTATTTGTTAGTTCAGCAGATAAATTTTATGGTAGCTTTTCTGCTTTATATCCTGCTGGTACATAGTTGAACAAAATGCCTTTTTAAACAGTGTATTTAATTCCTCAGTCATGCCTCTGGGAATAAATTCTTACTGTATTATAACTTCTTTTATGTCTTTTGTTTTCTGTGGTTGTGAACTTCTGCAAACTTTCCTTTCAGAAATTGCCACCTCTTAATTCCTTTCTGTGTCTCACCAGCTGTTATTTGTTGCCAGTGTCCACAGCTGGTCATGTCCTTCTACAGTGGCTTAAATACTTAAAGAAATTCCTTAACAGCATTTCTAGTTTTTGCATCTAGAGCTTCAGGAAGAAAATCAAATTTTCACACCTGACTGCTCATTTTAGATGTTCTCCATGATGCTGTGTCAGTGAGCTAATATTGTGGCGAATCCTTTTTAAAATTACTTCAACAGATTTTAGTGATCCTGAATAGTAGTATTTATGGTGGAAAATGTGATGGTATTTCAGAAGTAGCAGTGCTGTACATTTCTGTGTAGAAGCCATGTTATTGGTAATTACTTTGCTTTTTGCAGAGTTAAATATGCAGTGTTTTTGCAAAATTTTTTAATGGATGTCTTGGTTTAAGGACAAATTTTAGGAGGAAACACCCTTGAATTAGCATTTCCTCTAAAGAGAAGGGAGTTTGCCAGTGAAAAATATCAATATCTATGGGTCAGTGTGAAAAAACCTAAACTGTTTATTAACCAAAAAAAATGGTGCATGCAAGGCACAGAAAAGGATTGAATAAATGCTTGACATTGAAATTTCAGCTTTCTGGTACAAGATGAGTTCCTCTGGACAGTAGAATGGTTAATGACTAGGAGCCTTCAGCCTAAGGGGTATCAGCTTTAGTCCCGTGAAACAAAAATATGTGCTCCTCATTTGTGTTGTCATATAATAAGTCACAGACTTTATTGCTTCTGAAAGATTAAGACTCTGCTAAGAAGCCACTATCATTTCTTACTGGAAAAGACCACACAGATTTCAGAGTTATGGACTATAAAGGAATAAAATATCCAGATTTCTTTGAATCATATCTGTATCAAGTTTGGCTACCAGGAAGAAATAGACCTTAACATTCTGACTTTAAGGCAAGCCTGACATTTGTCATGTAGCTCCTCATGGAACTCTCAAGGTGCTACTCAAGGAAGGAGAGGTATTTTACAGATAGGTGATGTAATCCCATTTTAATTTCTAGAGACTAAAGATTAGTAGAGTTTAGCAACACAGGACAAAATATAACCAGAAATAAATGTGTTCAGGTCAGTGCTACAACATTGGTACTATTTATTGCTACACTGAAGTTAGTATTTATTATCTCATTAATGCACTCCATCTGCTGCATCATACAGAATAATTTAAGGAATGATTAGAAGATTTACCTCAAATATACCTTGAAAGTTTGATTATATTAATTATATTTCAGGTTTTAACACCCTTTTCTGTGTTTCTTAGTCTGTTCACAGTTTTCCAGAGGAGTTTATGCCATCTTTGGATTCTATGACCAGATGTCAATGAACACCCTGACGTCGTTCTGTGGAGCCCTTCACACGTCCTTCATCACACCGAGCTTCCCAACAGATGCAGATGTGCAGTTTGTCATCCAAATGCGGCCAGCATTAAAAGGAGCCATCTTGAGTCTCTTGACTTACTATAAGTGGGAAAAGTTTGTGTACCTCTATGATACAGAACGGGGTAAGCACTACCATTTTAACTGATTTTCTGTTCCATGGTTTGGTCTAAGTACTACCAGCATCAGTACGTGCAGCCCAGTTTTCTTCCTGCTTTAGGGAGGACATTCTGATAGTCCTAGAAAACAAGTTGTTCTGAAGAAACTAAAGTGAATGGATAAGTGACAAGGAGGCATCTTCATGTTATTGATAATTTTTAAAGAGCTTGTCAGAGAATAGTGTTAGCACTGTAAGTATCAATCTGGCATGTCTGGTTTCCATGGAACTGCCGACTCCACACTTGCCTGGGTGTTAGTCCTTTCCAAATAAATAAGGTCAACACTATGAAATAGGTGGATAAGCAGGACCTTCCACTGTGTGTGACATTGTAAATCCCACACCACTTTACATAAATGCACTTTTCTCCTGTCCCTGGACAAAGGCAATCCATGCTAAGATACACTTTGGAGATGTCTACGCATTAATAATGGCTTAAGCATATACTCCTGGAGTCCAGAGAAAAAGGTGGGGAAAGGAAAAAAAAGAAACTTCTGGCCTAAGCAAGCAAAACTAATCCAACAACAGGAAAAATGTAACTTGGCTGTGCTGGGCTGGAGAAAAGGTGCTCTAGATAGTTCTCGTTCCAGAGACAAATGGAGATAGATGTCAAGAGTTACCAGAGCTATGTTTAAGTGGAAACATATTAAAACTAGTGTTTTCATACTTATGCCAATTGTTAACTACTAACAAGCACAAAATGTAGCAAATACTGTCAAAAAGAGGTCTAGACATCAGAAACCACTTTCTGTGAGGAATCTTTCAGTGCCACCTGCTCTGAGTGTATTGAATTTGCTGCAATTGCTCTGTTACAGATTTCACCTGGGTAGCATTTTTTGTATCGAATAGATGTGCCACTGCCCTTCTTACCAGCTTTATGATTTTCAACTTTGAGACATTTTTCAGATCAAAGGGATCTCAGTAGAGACAAAGAAGCCTAATTCTGTTCCTAGCTCCCATGACAAAATTTCCTTAGGCTACTGCATATTGTTAAGCATCAAGTCTTCAGTGGGTATGCTTTTCACACTGAAGAATAGTAGCATCACACAACTAAGAACCTAACCAAAACCTAAAAAATTATATATTGAATAAAGTAATTTTCAGTCTGATTTAGGTGAATGCAAGGTGTTTCAAATTTCGTGTTTTAGAGGTGTTAAATATTTCTAGCACTGAAAAAAAACTAGCTCTGAGATTAAGTAGGAAAATATGGAGAAGTTAAGAATGCCATTACTTCCTAAATATTGTAAAATCACTACCCATACATTGTGGTTTTTTTGGTGTAGTCCACTTTTAAGTGAAAGCTCCTGTGAATAAGCTATTTGCCCGAGTAAAAAAAGCTTATTTGATGTGACCAAATACAATGAACTTAGTCTGTGATGAAGTAAAATGCTGTTAGTTCCAGGACTGATGAAACTTACCATGATTAAGGCTAATAAAATTTGCTTTAGAAAGAGTTTCACAAGTTGTTCGTGGAACTTTGCACTTTAGACTGGAAAAATAATCCAAAACAATAAGTTTCACTAGAACTTGTCTAGGTGACACAATTATCAAAGTGAGGTAATAGCAGGAGTCAGGAGGAGAGGAGACTTGCAGCCTCAAACTTGCATTTATTTGCATTTCTCAGTGTGTACGATCTTTAGGTAGACACAGTCTGAGCTTATGATTTGGAGCATTTTACTCATAATCTTAGAGTGACTAACCAGAATCCTGTTGGGAACCTCCAGCATCTCACAGTGGGGTTGCGCTGGCCCTGTGCTGTGTCAGCCGTTCTGTGACAAAGAGTGACAAATCTGAATGAGATGACAGTGAAGGTCACTGCAGGATTATAAAATGTTGTGCAGGGGCAGAAGATAAAGGACGGCTGTGTACAGCATCAGTACACATAGTTAACTTCATGATGGACTTTAAGTTGTTTGGGATAAACTTACACCATCTTATCTGTTCTTCCTAGTTGCTGCTGTTTGGTAACATATCTACTATTTGCTAAAATGGGAAAAATCAAACAGTTTATTAACATCACTTACTGCTATTTTAGTTTACTTAATAGAAACTTGGTAGCCATCCTACTGAGTTTGAATTCTTCTAGTATTATAATAAATTAGGAAGGTTGCTATAGGAGGGATGCAGGGCAATTAGGTACTGAGAAATGGACGTTAGATTCCTTTGTTTGAGGAATGGTAATCATGTATGACAGCACCTGAAACATCTGGCAATTCCAGTAAGCTCACCAATTTCTTGTAATAGGTTTTCAAATACCAAAAAAATCCCCAGAAGTTTAGACAGTAATAATGGGGAATGACTGCTTGTGAGGTAGTGAATAGACTGTACATATTCTTTTGCTAAGAAGTGCAAACACTAGAGCTGTCCCAATTTTTAATAATTCCTCTCTTAGATACTTAACTGCTTTGGGGCACAAACATTGTAGAGAATGTGTTGAGCAGTTAATTGTCAAGATTAGATAATCTAAGATAAACTGTCATTTGAATAGTGCCTTTCTAGGAAAATTATAATCTCAGTGAGAACCTGAGAAACCACTAAATATTATACTACACTTTCTTATGTTCAGTATTTATGGACTGAATGGATGTCACCGGTAGCTTTACCATATTGTGATGAGGTGAAACACCACTGTGTGTTAAACATTGAGTATATTTTTAATACCACAGCGTATCACATGTGCTGTACAAAACTGACTAAACCTTCTTCTGGTTTTATTGAATTCTTTTGGTTTAAGCTTAGGAAAATGCAGCTTGGTAAAATTTTTTTCTTTGCAATCAAGTTGTGTAACTGTATGGTTTCCTCCTCAGTGATACTATACACAATACTGTGATGTTTGACTCCTTCAATGAAGACAAGATAAATCTCAAACAATAGAATAAAATTAAGATGTATAATTACGTAGATAGGTGGCAAAGCTTTTAATCAGTTGAGTGTGTACATTGTATATACTTACATTCCTAAGTATAAAATATTTTCTGCTGCTGTGAGATAATTGCCGCAGGTTGTGCTCTCAAATGTGTATTTATGTAAAGTTGTAAAATTCAGTTTCTTAAAAACTGCTCAAGCACACAGGAAAAAAGGTGAGATTAATGAATTCTGATGGCATGAATTATGTCTTATGATTGTTAATTTCAGTTGATAAACTTACTCTTCTATGAAAAAAACAGAAATTTAAGAGAAATACCAAATCACATCTCTTCTAGTACCACCAAGAAAAAACCCAAAAGGCTTTAATGGCTGCTAAGGGAAGAAAGGACAGTAAGTGGTGTCTAGAAGAAATAATATGTTCACTCCGTGCCACATGCTTTTAGTTCATGTGAAAGGGAGAGGCAAGGTTGACTTCTGTTTGCATTAACTCACATCAGTAAGTTGACACTGTTGGTTGCTGTGATGTGTGCAAAATATCTGATTAATTGTGTGGTGCTAACTGCCTCAGTAGGCTTCTCTTCAGTAGGACTAAGACTAATTAAGATTATGTCAGGATGAGGTGAGGTTACATACAGAAAGCTATTAAGAATTTGGGTAGCACTTGTCAGGAAAGTCACCTTTTGTATCTCATGCTGAGGACTATGTTTCATCAAAACCCTCAGGTTTACTTTCAGTCTTCACCTCTGTTTCTTCTCGTGCTTTACTTTAAATCAGATGTTCCACTGAATTCAGTGAGCTGAAGTAACAGATGTGAATATGTGCAGAGATAAACTTGAGGGTTTCATAATCATCTTATTGTTGCTTGAAAGTGCAAAATACTTCTTCATTATAAAAATTGTATGGTGAACTGTAATACTGAATATTTTGTTTATTTAAATTTTCATACTGTTAAGTAACATTTTGGTTTATTTTTGCCAGAGAAACAGTTTTGTACAGATTGTTCGCTTTCCATCTGTCAATGTAACATGGGCATTTTTTCTAAGTTGTTTTGATTTGTCATACCTACTGTGCACAAATACACTGATTTCTGTCAGGCAGATCATTTAAACAAAACCACACCAAGTGATTTCTGTGATTTGCACCAAGTCTTCATCATCTTCAGGTCATAGGAGTCATCACAAGACAAGGAAGTTGCCAACTGTGTTTGTGTAATGCCTTCGACTCAATGGCAGCTCAGTCTGGACAGAGGTTCTACAGAGACATCACAGTGTTTTTGTAGTGTTGTAACAAACCCGTCACTAAATCTGAAGTTCTTCTGTCATTTGGTTTTGAATTTGTCTATCAGTAGGTATCTAGCAAGACCTAAGTCAAGGAGAAAAAACTTATTAAATATGGCTCTTGTTGAGTAAATTTTTTTCATTGGCCAGCAGTGGCTACATGAAGGCTGGGACAGGGAAGTGTTAATCTAATGCCCCAGGTTATTTGGCTAAGGAGAGTTGAAAATGTCTGCTTGAAAAGCAATTACATCTTTAATCCTTACTGCTACCAAAAGGCAGACATTTGACCTGAATATAATGGGTAGGTAAGGATGCAGAAGGCCTCAAAATATAGGTTCAGAAAATATGACAGTCCTATTTCTTTGATATACAAAATTTCCTTGTACTCTGTTGCATAAATGCCAGGTGAAAGGAGTAGGGAGAAAAAGGTACAGGTGGAAGCTTTTCAATGATCATGTGTAAGGCATCAAATTGCCTTAAAATGGGTTTAGTACAAGGCAGTGAGGTCTGATTCCCTCCTTCTGCTGAGGACAAAGAACAACTCTGAGCTCTGGTTTTACAAAATGAGCTTAGTTATCTATCACTATCAAAGGACAAGATACTTCTGTACTGCTGTCCCTGGAGAATGAGAGATTGGAGCTGATAAAAGTGGTGTGTAGAACCAGGCTCATTAGAGCTTCCACAGAATTAAATTGATGGATTTTTAAAATTTTTTTAATTAAGGGTTACATTGAAAGTTACTCATATGTAGCACGTACCTTTTTTTTATTTGCAAAACGTGGGGTAGGATTCGTTTTCATGGAATCTAAAAGGACTGTGCTTTAGTGCTTGGTGGATTCCTAGGGAATTTAGAATCTTGGGTTCTTGTGGACCAACTGTCTCCTGAAAACAGCAATGAAGAGTGTAAACTAAGAGTGACTGACTTGTGTTTATAAACACCTTCCATCAGCAGAGGTGCAAAAGAGCTCCTCCTTCCACATAGCTTGTTTCTTAGACTCTGTATTGTCTTTCTGCATGCCAGGAAGTTTTATTTTATTATAAAGATTGTTCTTCAATGAAGGGGAAAATAAAAATAGTGGTAGCAGCTACACCAGCATTAGTGGACCCTGAATTCAGCACCTGTTGCTCAGTCAAATGTCAAAAGAATCAGTAGCTGAGCTGTTCATTAACATGTTTATTCTTCAGAGCAGGGGAGTTATCCCACTAGCTGAGGAACTTCTCTGAATCCCTTACATAAAGAAAAAAGGAATTAACACTGGTGTACAGTTTTCTCAGAATTAAACATGGGTTTGGCCCATTTTAAAATTATAGTTCTTGTTTGCTAGTATTTTTGTCTGCTTAATTATTCTCATTTGCACCTGTGAGGTTGATGCATTGAGTTTTGCTTACACTTTCAAAAGTATGAAAGGTTTCAAAATTTTGACATTTTCTTCTGTAAACGTCAGTCTGTGGTGAAGAATGAAGCAACATACAAAGCCTTGTGTGGGAGCCTATAAAATGCCAAAAGTGACCAAAAAAGAGAGGGTTACCACAAACTTTGATTCTTCTGGGTTTTTTTGGCTCCTTGCAGGAGTGTTTTGGGCAGCAGCCCAGGATCGTGGGGGTGGCATGCAGACAATATCAATTGTCATTTAGGGAGCTATATAGGTAAAGCTGTCTCATTCTTCTTTCCCGCTTTATACAGTGGGAAGTGCACAGTAGGGAGTCAAATCCTGGCAAGACCTCCTGTATCCCAGGACCAGGTGTCACAGGTCTCTACATTTTAAGATTTACATGCCCCAGAATTTCTGCCAAGCAGAAATTTTCTCCTAGGTCAAAACCAACTTGCAGCATGACCGCAAAATGTGGCTTCTTTTGCGTGGCTTTGCTTGAAAGGGTGTGGAATAGTTTCAGGTTTTCATGCTCTGCTACAACAGAGAACACACATAGTGGAAAGATCCTTATGATAGACTATCCATTACTTAGATTTAAAGAATAATCATATTTCATGTACTTGTGTGCAATAGGAAGATGATCTGTTTATTTCAATATCAGCCTTTTGGGTATGAGTGATTTTACCATCTTACAATGGGTAGAATTTATATTTCTATAGGGTTGAAAGTCATAGATACTGCTAAGAGATGTTTGTATAAAGAATAAGTAATTTAACCTCACAAGGAGGCAAACTTTGACATACTTATTGAGGGCACATTGTTTCACTGCTTTCAGCAGTATAATGTATGAATCAAAGCTCTATTTAGGAAACAAGCCAGGACCTTAACCGAAATATTTCGGAATTACTTTACTTTTTGATTTTACTGACTAAATATGTATGGGAATGATCTGAATCTGAACAGTTAAATCTAGCTTTTGATGATCACTTTCTATTTATTTCTTCTGGAATCTCTGAAGTCTCATACCAACTCCTTTTATCTTGGTCTCTGTGGTACAGAGATACAGAAGAAAGCCCTTTCACTGATCCTTGCCCAAACAAACACTGAGACCCTGCGTGGGAGAACGGATGTTGGCTGGTTTTTAGGTGGACTGAGAGTCTTAAGCATTTTTCTCCTGATCTTTCCCATTAGCTGCTATTTGTTTAGCTTACCCCTGGTAATCACTTAAACCGTTTTTCTAGCTTATGAACAGGAGGAGTCAATCAACTTTGAAAGTCATCCAGCATGAGCTGTATCATGCTGGCAAGATGCAGCTTAAGACCAACAGCACATGGGGGGTATTCTGTGTGGCAGCTTTGTGCCTCTTTACAACAGTTGTGTACACAGTGGGCTCAGTTTGGTGTTGAGTTGCCTGGGCCCAGTGCCTGAGCATCCCTTGAAGCTGTTGGAACACACGCTGCTGTCAGCAGTGTTTTCCAACAACAGGAGTAACTGCATGTGTACAATACATTTGTCTTGATCTGCGGAGCCTTAGAGAATAAGGAAGTGTGTCAGCCCATTCATAAAGACAAGGGTTTTATGGTAGCCTCATATCCACATGCACACTGAGTGTGAATCCAGCTGTGGTTGAGGAAGTGTCAGAATCTGTCTTGACCTTATGTGAAATCAGGTCATAAACCTGAGCTAGAACATTCTGGATACAGAGTAGGAATGGGCAGGTTCAGGATAAATGGTGTCTGGGAGTCTAAAGCAGGATGTGTTCATCTTTGTGGTCCTAATGAAAGCAACCAGAACCCACAGGATCATGAGCTGAGGCCCTGAATATCTTGTGTAGTAAACAGGAAAACCAGCAGCATTGCTACCCACTGGTGTCTTGCAGAGAGAAGTCTGGAAATTATTGTATTTATAAACTGAGTTGGGTAAATGCATACCTTTAAATATTTATCTTTTCATAAATATGCCTGTTTTATCAACTTCTGATAGAGCCATGACAGTTAATTTTTTCCTTGTGTGCACAAGTAATTTAAATGGCAGATGCTTTTGTTCTCAGTTGATTTTATGTCGACAACAACAAGGCTTAAATAGTCAGAATCTCACTATTCCAGATTTCCTGAACCAAAGTTAACCAAGTGGAGGTGGAGGGAGGGGCTGAAAAGATACATGAAAAGCACTGTTGGCCCTTTTGCTTTGAGGCAGAGGCAAGGACTTGACACAAAGCCAAACCTTAGAGGTGATGGATAGGCTTTGCTTGGAACCAGGGGAGGCAAGGTGGAATTTGTGGATCCTGGGAAGGAGATAGGATTATTTTAGACCAGAAAGGAAGTCTGTGGAAAAGAAAAACCTGTATACAAAAGACTGAGGGTAAATTTTTATCAAACCTACTTACTTAGTCCACCTCACCCAACAGATCTAGAAGTGTCTGAAGTTATTTTTCTTCAGTTTATTATTTTGCATCTGTATATGCAGCACAGCTTTAAAAGCTGGAACTCTTTGCTGTCTTTGGCATGTGGATGCTCCAAGAAAGGCAGGCTGGCTTCACCTGGGAGCTTGGGCTGATTCTGTCCATGGAAGTAAACTGTCTTCATGACTTAAAATCTGCATAAGAGAGCTGGTACTCTCAGTGGGACCGAAGAATCAGCACTATTTAATACAAAATCAAGATGAAGCAATTTTCAAGTATGTTCCAAAAAGAGATGTGTAATATTGCATTAATATATGAACATGCCTACTTCAGTGGAGTAGCATGTTCTGGTTATCACAAGTTTTCCAAAGGAAGGACATTTTGACACCTCGTTCCTTAGTGTAGGTAAGGTGGCAGTTATTTAGCATATTAGTTTTCTTACCAGTTTTCAAATGTCATCACCTTTCACTGGATCTTGACTGTGTTTGCTCTTCCTGTGTATCCTTCTTAACCTAGAAATTGGTCTTTATTAGCCTGAGGGACAGCTGCTACTGGTGGCCTGTGGTATTTATGGAAAAAGGGCTGTTTGTTATTCACAACGAGGGAACAGATTCCCAGCATACACTGAGACTGCACACTACTTTGAGCTTGATGTCGTGGTGAGAAGATAGTTTTCAGCCCAGGCAAATGAACCCTTCACCAGGTGAAGAACTTCGGTGGAATGAGCACAGGCTGTTGTAGCTTAATAGAATGACTGTAATAGAACAGTAAAAAACACTAAACACAAAGGTGATTTCTCCAGGGTTTGAGAAATATGTGAGTAAAATGGAGTATCTCAAGTTAGTAAACCAAAGCTTCTCCTTCCATAGAGTGGCCTCAGATGCTCCAAAACAGCTTCTCAGCTGAGCAATGATATGCATGTTCTTTTCTCACTACTAAAAGAGACTTTGTCTGCAGTTTGAATTTCTTTTGATACAGAACTGTATCATGCTGCGTGAATGGTGTGTAAGAATTTAGCTTTGTTACAGCCTTTGTGCTTTTGAAGTGATTTTCATTTGATGGTCTCAAAGAGCAATGAGAGAATGTTGGTATGCGAGGGGTTCCAGTCCCATTTTTCAAATGGAAGATTTGATGTACTGATCAGCAGGTTAAAAACCCGGTCTTCATCTGCTTACATGTATGGAAATCCTTTGTTGAGTTGAAAGCACTGTGAGCTTTGACTTGAGACAGGCAGAATGTTATGCTGGAAGTCAATGGCCATGGTTACTAGTAAAAAGCAGTTTTTCATTCTCCTGCACAATTCCATTAAATTTTACTGTTAATTTCCCTTTTCACCTGGAAAAATATTTGAGCCTTTGAAGAAAGTCATAATGGATTACTTAGAAGCTTCGTATTTAGGTATTTAAAGATGTTTGCCATGGAGTTTGTATGAACTAATCCATTGGTTATGTAATCAGTACTTTCCTTCATCTGACACTTGGCCAATTTAGATGTGGTTTCTTCTTTCAGGCTTCAGAGAATTTACCAAACTAGTTTGACCACATGCCTTTTTCTTTCCAGAAAATATCAGCTGTTTTAGTGAGCATAAAGATGACTTGAGTGCTTTGTAGGAGAATAAATGTGAATGCATTTGTGACAAACCCACTCAGCTAGCAGGTAAAGTGACCTCGTATTGTTTAGGTTAAAGAGTTTTTAAAGGATTTTTCTCTCAGAGGTAGATTTTTTTCTGGTTTCTCTTGGGACATTTAATATCACACCTTTTTCTTTTTTTTTTTTTAATTCTTCTTGCAATACAGAGTAGGACAGCACTGAGTCTGCATTTCAGGAGGTAGGTAAGATATGATAATACAGTGGGATGAAAAATAGCTCCATAAAGTGATTAAGTATTAATCTCTAAAGAAAAAAGTTAAAAGTTCCTGATATTAATTTTATACTCAGTAACAAGTAATTATTCATTTCTTCAACTCTAGATGCATAGCTTTTCTTGGCCACCTCTTTTGCTTCGATTCATGATGCAAAGAATCACCAAGAGGGAAAGGTGACCTGAGGTTTTATTCCTCCTCAGCCTGAGCTCATTGTGTTCACAGACTGTTGCTCTGCACTTTTAAGTATTTCTGACTTACCTTGGTTGTCAGCAGCCCAAGGAAACAAATCACCTGTCAATGATTTGTACAGCTTAGCAGCATTATTCAGGGCCTCTCTTCAGTTTGTTAAACTGAACAGAGTTGTCATCTCTTACAGCAGCAAAGTATCCCCTTTCATGCTGAGGTTTCTCCTCCAGTACTTAGGGGCAGATTGCTCAGGCAGCACTCCACGATGCAGGTTAGCCCTGGAGTCTGGATTTGCCTGTGAAGTACATCTGTGCTCCTTCCAGGTGGGTGGGACAGAGCCTGAATAGAGCCTTGGTGCTTTTGCCACGGTAGGAGCTTAGTGAGCGGTGTGGGCTGTGTGACACCTGGAAGTGAAGTATTTCAGAAGTCAGAGCTGTGACTACTGGAAACACAGCTCAGGTGTGTCTGGTGCCCCAGCACAGTGACTGGTGCTGGAGCTGTGACTGCCTGGGAAGCTGTGAGTATCCCAGAGCTGTGCTGGCACGTACCAGCAGCAGTCTGGAAATGTTAGCACATACAAGAAGTGGTTGGTAAGGTTTCTTAGGAGCTTCTGAGATGTTGTTTGCTTAGGGGATGTTTTTGTCAATGCTGATAGTAAAAATTACTGTGAATACAGTAATAATGCAGTGACTTGTCAGGGCTGTGCACGTATTAGGTATAAGAAGACTGCTCTTGTTTGCATAAAGTGCTAATATCTTTGTAATATTTCTTCTGTTGTTTATGAAGTTATGAGTTATTTCTCCACTCTATATTCATGTTCAGAAGAGCAGTAATTCATTTTTGGTAACTCACATTTTGGTAATCTGCCCAACTGTACTTGAGAATGGGTTATAAAGGAGCAGGACTGCTCTGCACCGTTCATTGAACCCTTCTGCCTAGGGCCTAGTACACATCCAAATTTCTTCGTGCAGTTCTGGCATTTTTTAATCAGCACCTGTGTGTTGTGAGCATTTAACTGAGGCTTCATTCCCCTTTGCAAAGTGAGACACTTGTGGCTATTCCGTCTTAGCCTCATGAAAGGCTGTTCAGTGAAAAGCCCATTTTCTCCTTTCCTGTTGTTGCGGTGTAGTGCTCAAAGCAGTCTAAACGCAGTGGCTCTGAGCTGTTCTTAAACTGTCTGAGTCTTAAAGTCATAGCTAAGAGGACTTTTCCAGAGAAGAATATGCATGACAGTGGTCGTTAAAGATTTTCTGAGGGTACCTTAGAATATTTTAAGTACTCTGAAGCCATTAAATAAGTAAGGCAAATAATGCAGACACCTTCAGGTGTCTTTTTTTAGCAAAAGTGTTTCAGGCTGGTCACTCTGAGGACGTAATACTGGATTTTTTGTAGCTATATATGGCTTTGTAAATTCATACTATGATCTCCTTGGTGATATAAAAATAATGATGTAGTCTCAGAATTAACAGGGGAAAGCATTTGTTAAAACTCTTGGGTGCCTTCAGTTAGAGTGGAGTAGTTAATACAGAAGTATGTGTGGTTCTAACGGATGAATGCATCAAATAAACTAAAATGTTGGATGGAGGTGTAATATAAAAAATATCATTCCTCTATTGAATGTAATTCTCAGTTATCTTATGTCCTGCTAAGCCATCTAAAATATTTCAAAGAATCCATAATTGTCACTCATTTTTGTAAAATTCCAGAGTCATATACTACATTGACCTCAGTCTATGTGCACTAACTCATCAAAAATTTAATTTGATTTTCTGTCAGAACTGTAATATTAAATCCTTTCAATGCAATTTATTTATTTTGTCGGCATTATATACACGTAACACCATCATAGACTGGATTCTGTCATGATCTGCTGCTATGACTGGAGATACTGTGTGTTTCTAGATCAAAGAATGCTATTTGCTGCAATCATAGTTTTTACTGACTTCTTTTCCCCTGCTTAAAAAAGGAGATATGGTTTTAGGAGCCAATATTAGTCTACAGTTTGTGTAATTTAGCATATCTTTTATTAGCTAGATAAGGCTTTATTGTTCTTCAAGGGGAATGAAAAAGAAAAAAACTAAAATAGGGATATGAAAAATAAAGAAGCCAGTCTCCTGGCATTGTTTGGCTGAGCAAGATCAAGCCTTTCAGCTGACTTCATTGGTGTCAGTAATTGCTCTGTAGATAGAATTGCCTTTTGCTCAGTAGTGCTGGCATTATCGATCAGTTGGGTTTGTCCATGAACTGACAGTGATAATCTCAAATTAGATCAAGTTTTTATTAAAGGAATAAAATCAAATTATGCCTGACTGTAGACAAATAATAATGAGTTATATAAACACATAATTATTGCAGTACCATTTTTGCAGAGATTTCTTGAAAGTAAAGCCCCAGAGCCTCCTGGGGTTTTTTTCCTGCATTTGTTTCCCAGTTCTCTGGGCAGGCCTGTGGATTTTCAATGGCTTTGTAACGGTTGCCACAAAGAGATGGAGAGGTGGGGGTGGGAGTGGAGAGCTGAACTTCTCTTTGAAAGGGGGAGGTGTTTGAGGGGGAATACAAGGATGCATAAGTAATTGCAGCCTCAAGGCAGCAGTAATTTATGCACTGACAGTTTGAGTTTCATGCTATGCTATTTTAAAAAGCTTTACAATGAACTGTCTCTGTTACACAAGTGTCTGTGGTGCTTTAAGAGATATTCTGCATCATGGAGACAGTTTGACGAAAAACTTTTGGAAAACATTCATCACAATGTTGTAGTTGTCCGGTTTCGTTAAGAAAAAAATTGACAAAAAAAGCACACTTATATTCCACATCTTAACATGGATTTGGGTGCCCTGAAGCATTTTGCAGGGTTGACTCATTGCTTATTTGTCTGGTTTTAGATATGTCGATGCAAGTGAAAATTGTGTGCATCTATATTGTTTTAGTGTAGTTATTATTGTAGTCATCCTCTCTGGAACCACTTAGGTACACTTTTCAAAGAAAACAACAAAATAGATGTGACTATTTAATAGTGGCCCATTTGGTTTTCGTTTTCCTTATGCTCCAAATCAGAGGAGAGTATAACTGCACACAGCATTCATAACATATAAGACCAAACAATGTGACTTTAGATGTGACTATATAGTAATATCTGTGTATTAAAGCACCATTTCCTTATAGGAAAGTATTCTGCTTGGCTGTTTGATTATGAATTCTCAATTATATGGTAGTAATTTTCATTATTTTAACAAATTATCATGAAACTATACATCTGGAGGCATAAATAAAAACAGTGACTTCAAAATGTGGAAGTGTGTAGTGCTACACTGACCTTTCATTAATAATATGACATGCTGAGTGTAAGCAGCTATAGACCATTACAATTTAGATTTAATTTATGTAATCTCTGCGTTGACCTTCTTCAAAAACTGGCTGCAGTAGGCAATGCAATCACATCATTGTCTGTCTCATAGTGCATTTTAGATGCCAGCTGCATCCTCATAACATTTTATTGGGTCTCCTGTGAAAATTATGGATAAAAAGATAATGTAAGCGATGATGTTATTTGTTAAGTTTTAAGTGCTATTCATTTTGCATAGATATCTTCTTGCTTGATGGGATATTATTTTGTGTTTTTCTGCAGATAGTGTTCCTGTGACTTCAGTGACCTCCCTCTGACTCAAAAGCTGTGTTTTGTCAAAATGTTTTTAACATTAAAACTTTTACTGCAGGGAATTCAGACTGCTACTGGATGTAACCAAGTCAGTTCAGTTGTGTAAAAATCAGCATATGCCTCAGAGCATAGCAAAAGCCATTCATTGCATTTCTTTGAAATGAAGCTATGCAGATTTGCACAGATGAAGATTTGACCTAATGTGTTGAAAAGTAATTTCTTTACATGTCCATTTCAAACAACAGAATTGTAACACAGAGATAAGAACTTATACAAATGGTTTTGTACGAAAGATGAAAAAGTCTGCCATTTTTTGATATTCAAATGCACTCTTTTTTCTAAATCCCAGATAGGTAATCTTTCGTACTCCACATGAATAATGGATGCTATTTAAAATGTTTGCTTAAGAACAATGAGTTCATTATATCAATAATGAGAAGTTCTGCTGTGGACGACTTTGTAATATTTTGATTGTCATGATTTATGCCACTCTTGAGGTCAGATGGTAGAACTTCACTTAATTACTGTATTTAACCTACAGTCATTACTGAAGGTGGGGAGGGAATACATTTTTGCTCAGTTCTACAATGTCTGTCACAATGGGGATTCTTGAGAACTACTTTAAACAAATAATTGCAGATTATTACAGTAGAGTGGAGGGAAATGGGGAGGGTTCAGTGGCCATTTTGCTAGAAAATTGAGAATTAGCTTCAGTTTTATTACTTGAGATGTGTTTATGGAAGTTACAGTAAGAAGAATCACGGCCTCAATTGTCACACAGAGACTGGAGTCTAGAAGCAATAAAAGTAGAAATTGCTGTGTCACAAGAGAAGCTAATAAAAATGGTGTTCTAATGATTTCTCTGTGGTCCCTCAGGGATTTTTAGGGACATATTTGTTAAAGAAACCTGAAAGCTATTGTATTTTCCTGGTTTTAGGGTTTTTTTTAAAATGACTGTCCTGTACAGAACATTCCTTGGTGCAGTGCCTTCTTCTCAAGTTACTAAACAGTCTTTTCTCATTTCCTTTCCAGGAATTTGTACTTTCTGTGATAACATAGCACTAGGCTCTTCAACATAAGTAAAAAATGTGTATTTTCTTTCCTGCCTGACAGAATGAAAGTTTAGAAAGAATAACTTCAAGTCAAGTGGAAGCTGAGAAAGGAGTGGGAAATGTTGAGAGAAACAGAAATTGCAAAATTCGTTTTGGACCAAGCTGAAAAATGTTAGCTTTTCTGCAAGAAATCTGGTCCATGCTATTTCAAGCCTAACTTTTAGTTCAATTTTTGTTCAGGTTTGAAAGTAAATGTCATTAACTTTTGTTTCAAAAATATTTTCCTTCCTTTTTTTCTGCTGGAGTTATAATTTATCACTGTGGTCCCTTTCTCTGCTAAAGATCTGTTCTTCCAATGAATGTAATGCCAATTGGAAAAAAAAATCTCCAGCTTTGTTACTGAATTAAAAAGCTATAATTGCTAATGGGAGATTTCCATAAACAGTATGTGAACTTACAAGCCCACATATGTATGCAGGGTATCAAAAATTTGAGAGTAGCCACAGACCACACTTTACAGAAGAAAACAAGACATCAATATACATGCTGCTTTTTTTGCCAAAAAGAAATTTATCAGAATGTTACTTTAGTAATATCCCTGTATTATTTAAATATTTAATATTATTTTGTCCAAGAATATAATTTTACTGAGACTAGAATTACTTGCATACCTGCCTGTAGTTGTTACCATCTACACTTGGTTTTATTGTATTGATAACTATTTAAAAATAAGTTAGTTAAGACATGGTAAACATATTGTAAATATGTTCCTGTATTAAAATTGGTCAAAAGCAAAACAGATGTTTAGCTATGATTTTTAATTCGTTAAATTATGGCATTATTGCCCTTTGGCATTACATAAAATTATTTTAAGTTCATTTATCATTTTTAGATATTAATGAACACATTCTAAATAAAAGCCATGAAATTCATTCATGCATTTTGCTACAACAAATATAACAAGTTTTAATTACAGTTGTTCAGGTGCAGAGCGAACTTGTCCATGTTTGTTTTATGTGCTCTTGTTCTCATCATGTTTCCATCCCGCTGTATAGTGATGATGGTGTATTATCTTTGTAGACATCTTAAACATTGTTTTATTGGTGTGAATGAGAGGTGCTTTCCCTCTGCCCCAAGTGTTAGTTTGCGTTTTTGTTAGGAATTATTATCAGTAACTTGCCAGAACCATGTTTATTTGTAAGGACCTACTCCAGAGGCATGGCTGGTAGGTCTAGCCAGGCATAAGAACCACCAGACAATGAGCACTCAGATTTGCTTGCTATCATTTCTTGCCTGTTACTTTCCAGACAAGCAGCCTAAGTTATGTTTTTTTGTCTTGCCTCATACAGAAGATGAATAGTACTTGTGGCACCACAGGAGTCAAATGAAGCTGTGGTACAAAGTTGCATCTTCTAGTGGTGAGAGTATTTTTACAGATGGAGTAGATCACCTAGAGAAAATGGAGTGTTAAGATTCTTATCTCTTAGTCCTGGTGGCATGTGTTCATTCTCACACTAGCCCTCACAAATACCAGGATGAAAATCCTATTAAAACTGAGACCTTTTCTGTCATTGTGTTCAGTTTTCAAAGCAAAAAACCTAAGCAGCATGAACAAGACTCCAAAATCCATTATGCTACGTAACAAAAAATTGCCTTGCCAGGAAAGCAAGCTTGTTTTGTGTTCCTTGTGGATAATGGAGAAGTTGATGTCTCTACCATCAGCTGTGGCTCTGATCATAAAGGACCACTGCATGCTGTTGTGTTCTAGCAGCCAGTTCTACCCACAGTGTTATAGGCCCCTTCTAGGCCTCTGGCCTTCTTAGATAAGGCAAACTGCAAGGTAATCAATCCTTTTTTCTTCTGAAGTTAATAGAAATATGTAGTTGAAAAAGGCAAGTCTCAGTAAATTGGGGTCTTGTTTTCTAATGGTGCCTAGAAGAGACTTTATGCATGAGCTGTGCTTGTTTCACTAATTGGATTGTTGCATTCAGCTGCTCTGAGTTGCTTTGACAATACCCAGTGGAGCTTCTGCATTTTGTGAGCAAGGGTGCAATCGTGGTGCATCAGTTTCACCATAACTGTAGCTGTTTTAAAACCATCACATTTGCTGACCATTCAATAAAGGTCATTCTGTTTGTGACAGAACAAGCCAGCCAGAAAAGAATTACATGGCTTCTGGCCAAAAAAAAGGAAAAAAATAGGGCATCATAAAAATATTTTATCTTTAAATATTTCTCCCTTTTTATTTTTTCCCCCTTGAGACTCTATCCAAAGAAATGACGTGTATTATTCATGTGGCTTTTGGGAGAAGGAATATTTGAAATAGCCTTTTAGCAGTACATCACTGAGGTCAATATGTGTATGTCAGATACAGGTGTTGCAGTTTTATTTACTAGGCAGTGTAGAGGGATGTGGTCTGATCCATCAATGTAAGGAGAAGCTGGCTTCCACCACATTCCACCTGAGTGTGGAACAAATGCTTTAATGCAGTCTGAGTGCTGCTACATCAGAGTCTTCATCTCCCACCTTTCTTTGTACTGTTAGTGTCATTCTGGCACACTTGGGAGAAAAGGCACAGTTTTGGTCTTCAAATGCTAAGTGAAAATTTAAGTCACTCTTTCAAAGACAACTGCTGCAGCAGAACCTCCCTGAGTATTTCAAATCAATCCCATGGCACTGGAGTGTTAAAGGTGGGTCCAGAAGTGTTTGAAGGTCATGCTTAGATCTAAACTGAGTATTTTTGCAAACTCTTTCTGGAATAATACACACCAATCTCTTTGGAAATATGGCTGAAATAATTGCAAATAATTTCTGAATTCCCACAAAAATTCCATGTGGCTTTAGCTGAAGCAGATTTAGGCTGATGTTGTCAGTATTTTAAAACTCTTGGCAGGGAATGGGCAAGATCTAGAATATACACAATTTAGCTCTCTTCCTGCTTCACTCCCAAGGTGTTATAATGCCAGGATGTAAGAGGGAGAATAAAATGCCACTATATGTGGAAAATGAGGTGGGAGTATTATGGGGAAGGTTGAGGAATTAAAAAGGCACGTTATTTCTCTTCTGCCATTTGGGATAGATAATGTGATAAATCCACTCATCTCCAGAGTCCTGAGTACAGAGGACATTTGGGAGCGTGCTTTTAGGATAGGCTGAAGGTCTGCAGTGATTTATTCAAGAGTACCTGGACCACTGATTTAACAAGATCAGTGGAGGCATAGAAGGGATGAGCTTCACTCGCATGCCCATAGGACCATGGTCTGAGCACTCTGTGTTTCACAGTGCCTTTATTTTCAGTCATCCCTCAGTTCTGCATCATCTGAAGTGACAGAGGTAAATCACAGTGGGGAAGTAAATTGAGCAGATGCCATGAAGTTTAGCAGAGGAGGGCAATAGTGCTATTTCTGAAAGATAAGAGTCAAGACAACAAGACTTCTGTTACAGGAGAGACAAAAGGGATGTCCAAAGAACGAGGAGAAGCGTCGAAGGGTCAGCCTTTTACAACAGGAACAAAGTGTGCTGCATTAAAAAGAATAAAAAGAAAAGGAATCAATAAAGTGATGGGGCATGCTCCAAACAGCAAGGAAGAATATCTGGTACTAAGAGAGCTAAGACCTTAGTGGGAGTGGTTAAACACAGCAGTACAGCTGGAATGTGATTCTAGACCTCTTTTGCACTATTTTACATAGTACAGTCATAATCCAGTCTTTAAAGAATATGCTTTATACATGTTTGTGCTTTTATTTGACTTTTTTTCCAAAACAACAATAATATAACTTTTTGCTATAAAAAGGAAGATGTTGGAAAGATACAGGGAAAGTGCTGGTTTATATTGAGTACAATCAGAGGGCAGCAGCTCCCTGGAGTTAGCACAGGCATCATATTTTGAGCCTAGAACATCTGTACATTAATAATTAGTAAGGTTAGATGGAAATTTCTTATTGAAGTCAACTCCTTTTGCTTGCAGGCGTGACTGACCTGGTTTTAACTTGTATTTCATACCTGCACAGAGATGACTACAGTGGCAGAAAGTGTTAAAGAAATCTTACTTAGTTTACTTGGGGGTAAAAAATAGAAGTAGACAAGAAGTGTCACCCTATTGCAGGAGCGCAGTGATGGAATGAAATCTTTTGGTTTCAAGTATTGGTTTACACAAAACACAACTTTTCCACTCTTCATACCAGGCACCTCCGCTGTTCTGTGAAATCTTGCTTTGCTTGAATGACTACAGTAATGGTAAACTGGGAGATCAGAATTACCAGTGCTTGAGCTTCTAGCTGTGATGCCAGGTACTGTATATTTTCTCCCTCAGATTAGATAATTTTGAAGTTCTGCATATTTGAGTTTGCTAGCTGTTGTAGTTTGCTAGCCATGCAATCAGATTTGTGAGGCTTTGTATTCATGGAAGAGTAGTCATGCATCAGTATAATATCAAAGGTAATGGAGTAAAAGAGTTCTTTTCTTTCACTGAATATCAGATTGAATATTCAAGTAACATGTAAGTATTTTAAATAATAATAAACACTGGGCAGCATAATTGTGTGTGAAGCCCAACATAATTGGAGTACTGAGCCTGTCTGGTCTCAAGGATGTGTTTGCTACAGCTGCCTAATTTTGCAAAGCAATTCTGAAAAAAACATTAAGAACAATTTAGTTTGAACCTGTGAAAACAGAGTATGTGGTTTACATGCAACCCCTTCCTTGTAATAGTTAATCTACTGCTCTGCAGCCTTGGAGGGAAATTTTCTATCTTCCTTTTTTTTCTTCAAGCTAACAATTGATAGTCTGTCTCAGATATATGTACATCCCATTTAGTCAGACAGTCCTTATCTGTGCACTTGTTGAACATGTTACAGTGAAATAACTAATTAACAGCATACTCTGTAGAGAATTCTGTGCCACTTTTTAAGCAGGCCACAGAGTACATATCCTGAGATGCAGATATCTATTTTGGTAAGTGATTTCCAAAGGCACACAGGACAAGTCTTTTGGAGGTATTTAGGGTTTCAACAGACCGAGGATGACATTGTGAAAAGCACGTCAATGAGAGCTATGTGTGGCTGTCATTGAAGGCAGTGGAACACAGATACCTCACCTGCTGAGGTTCTTCAGCATCTGCATCTTAATTGCTTCTGTAAAACCTGCTCCCACCAACCTATTTGAGTCATGTTTGGAAATGAAAGACAGATCTGTGAAAATGTTACTTCTGCTGTAATGTGAAGTGAGCCCATTTCTGAGAGTATCATAGGTAAAAATATTGTTTCAAATTCTCTGGTTATTGCCATTTCTAGATCATTTACCAGAATCTTTACCATTTACCATGTGCACATGCAAGAACAAGACTTTTTTTTCTATGGTTGTTTATAATATAAAACTAAGACACACAGTTTTACGTGTTCAGTGATTTTACTGTGGTGTCATGGATAGATATGAGTTTGTAGTTCAGCAACAGTTAACAAAGATCTAGAGGATGTGAAGTCATGAAGAATGCATGACCTTTAGCTGATACCACTTCATGTTTGTCGTGATCCAGCAGTGTGCACTTCCATTATGCTAATTTTTTGGACAAATTTTGAGGGCATATGCGTGTCTGTCAAAAGGTTCTTTATATGCAGGACCAGGTTTTGCCCAAGGTGATCATAAGGTAAGGTTGAACTTCTGCTGAAGTTGTCTTTGAAGTCATACAGGTTACCTGAGTCCAGTTTCTCTGTGAAGCCTGTCATACCGGTATTTTTAATTGTCAATTATCAAAGCAGTAAATTAGAAAAATTCTGCTCATGCCTAAGCAAAGTTACCTTTTTTTTCTTAGTTTTTTTGTAAGTATCTTGTGCTGTAGAAAAGTCTGGATGTGAAGCCCAGACCTTGCTGATTTGTGGAGCCAGCCCCAGGAATGCCTCTCTGCTTCCTTCCCCAACTAAGCACATGGGGACTCAGAGAGATGAAGCCAGAACTAAATGTTTGAATCACATTCGTGTCTCTGCTTAGTGAATCCTTATGCTGAAATCTTTGCACAATTCTGTATAATCCAGCCTGATACTTCATGTACGCTGCCTTCCTGAGCTAAATTGGGAACAGCATGTGCTGTAACTGACCAGAGATCTGACACACAGCTGGGGTTTCTTCCTCTATCGGAGCTTACTCTCTCCAGCCCCTGTATTTAGAAGGTGCAAAATAAAACACAGCAGCCAAAACATATTCTGTGTGTCAGGAGAGAAGGGATGTCTGATGCTAAATTTCTAATTTTTGGTGCAATAAAAAAGACATCTAATAGCCAAATAGTGTTACAAGGTTGAATAATAAAAGCAAGGCATTGTTTCCCCTTTATTCTCTTTCTTGAATAGCAGGTAAAGCCAAAGGGATTTCCTGACTGGCAGGCAGCAGGAAGTCTCTAATCTGCAGGTTACTTGAGCCTGTTGTGTGTCACCACCCTGCAGAATAAACCAGGTTCTTTTTGAGACAAAGAGCATTGTGCTGCAAGAATGAAGGGGGTTAGGTCACTGGTACAGAGCACTGAGCCAGTCCATCCTCTTCTGCCACCTCATCCGTGTGAAGTGTTCTGGAAGGTAGCTTGTTACCCCCAAGCTTTGTGCTGGGTCAGCTGTTGCCTGTTGATGCCATGTGAATTCTCCAGTGCCTTTGTAAACTGTCATCGTGTGGTGTCACTACGGGGGAATCAGTACAAATCAGATCATACATTCGCTGCTCTGGTCAGTGCAGATGCACTGGATTTGTTTGTTCAAGCTCAATTCAGACCAAATCTGTATTACCAGGTAGAGGTATACAGACTGGTTTAGGATTAATATGAGGCCTTGTAATTAATAAATACATCATTGTTTATGAAGAGAAATGTACTGAAAAAATATAGGAAATAGTGACATATTAAAGTAAAAATGAGGCAGAAGTAGCCCCAGTTGAATGAGAAAAATGAAACACATATGCAGACTGTGAATATGGATCAATGAATTATCATTTATATTACCATAAAAACTCATTTAAATTTCAGAATACTTTTAAGCTTGGTAGTCACTCTTTGATTGCATTTACTTTTTTTTTTCTTTTTTTTTCTTGTGTTCAGAATAAATAAAAGGAAATTAACTTGTGGGTTGAGATATGAAACACATTCCAGCTGCAAGGGCAATTAAAATGCTGGCTACTAAAGGGTGAGATGTTGATGAAGAGAGACTTTGAAAGGCTGATAGCATCTGTTAATGAAAATTCTCAGAGGCATAAGATCTGTTTGCTCAGGTAGTTTGAAAACTGAAAGTGTAGATAAAGGTTAGGAAGCGGAATAAATATTTTTCTAACATGATTGGACTGAAGGTCAGATAGAATAATTTTACTATGTCTGAGGACAATTCAACTAGACTTATTTTTTTCCAAGACATTCATCTGAGGTGAACCAGGGGTTTTTTGTGATGAATATGTATTTCAGTTCATAGTCTGATTACCATAGTCTCCTGTGATTGTTTCTTCAAAGGAACAATATTTATCACTTTTTAGACTCAGCAGTTCCAAACACAGTTTTAAGAGAAGGCAGACAGCAGTACTCTTTCACACTCATGCTAAAAACCCTAATGTATCCTGATAAACAGTTAACTTGTGTTACCAGTATTTTTAAATTTACAGCATACTTTGAAATTATGTTTTTCAGTCTTTGAGTATATGAAGCCAAGTTTTAGGTATTTTCAAAATCCTCTGCTGTTGATAAGTAAGTTTCCTTTTTTCAGAACATCTATTGCCTTTAACAGAATAAAGGCAGTGGTTTTCTCTTTTGGCTAGAAAAGTTATTTAAGCTTAAAAAGAATTAATTTTTATTTCCTTTTTCAGATGGTAATTCCAGACAATACTCTCATTTTTAACTCTTAATTGTATCACAGTTATGCAGCTTTACCTGAAATAATAAATAATGGTTTCCATCAGTATCCCAGCTCACTGGTGGCTTGTAGCTATTCAGCTTGCTCTAGTAAATAAGAGAAAAATGTATTCTGAAATGCCATACAGATGGAATGTGGCTTTGCATGGAATGTAAAGACAAGTTTTCTTTTATAGGCTGATAATTGTTAACTCTGAGACACCTAATTAGAATCTTTTTTTTTCTGAGACAAATATGTAAACACAATTAGATATGTACTTTTAACATGCAGTAAATGAGCCGCATCAGTTGAGTGTTAGTCAACACATTGGGATTTTTGTTCTGATTTAGTTTTTCAAATTGCAGGTAGAGGTGGTGAGTGATACCTGATGATGTAGCTTTATGCAGCTTTGTTCTTTTATGTGTTTTCTTCCATTGATTTCCATGCACGTTTCAAACATGGAAAATTACTTGGCATCTCTCTCCTCTCTCCTTACTAGAAACAGAATAGAAAGAGAATACTAGAAAGATAATTTGACTGTCATCAAATGTGCCTGATGTTAAGGACAGATGAAGTCCAGTTAGGCCTCATTGTGGTCAGCTCACCCTGTCTGATGTCAGGAGGATTATGGCTGAGTTACTTTCTGTCTATGATGACTAGATCTGTTTTTCTTTCAGTAAGCTATGCACAGGGGTAATGAAAAAAACAGACAAAAAAACCCCACAATCTCTGGTGGGTCTGAAGGAAAAGGTTAGTAATATCTGTGTATCTTGGTTACTTCTATTTTTACTCAAAGAAACTTCAGATTATATCATTCAAATGCTTTTCAGCTGAAGGCTGGTCTGTTGCGAACAGCAAGGCTCTTGCTTGCTCCATGCAAGAGGCAGTAAGTGAGGCTGCAGAACCACGGTCCTGCACCAGGAGAGCTCAAAGGTGAAGAAGACGAGGGAAAGCCTCTACTCTGTAGAAAGCTGCATCTTGGCAAGGCTGTGATATTGTGCTAAAGTTATGGTGTTAGCTTCCTGATACCAGCAGGATGCACGATACTCAGCAAATGGTTTCTTCTGTATTTGCTGATGGCACTTGGAGCATGTCCTTGCTGGAGAATTCAGGGCACTGAGAGAAATTGGTGTCAGTGATAAATATCATAGGAATTTAACTCCATAGATTTGTATCTCAGTGCTTATGTAACAGTACCGTGCTTACTGCCTCGTTTTAGGGTTTGGGCTCTGCTGGACGGACAAAGCTCTGTAGAGCTTCCGGGGTGAAGTATCTGTACTTAAGCATTTTAATCATTTTTTTGTTATTCAGATATTCTAAAGCTTGGAAGTTAATTACTTTTAATGCTAATTTAGTTTTAGAATTTTGCTATTTGCATGTAAAAAGTTTTCCCCTTGGGAGAGCTCTCCACTGCTCCCACGTCCATGTCTCCCAGATCTCAGCACTGTCTGGTGACAGAGTGCCCTCACAACTCTGGTAGCATCAGTACACAGAGGATAGCCTACACCCCATATCACTGGACAACACAGTGCTCTTCACTTCTCAAAATATGTTATTCCTTTTTCTGATTTTTCAGTTCTAATTCTGCCTTCTCTACACAATTGTTTACCTGCTATATTTTCCTCAAGTGGAATCTACTCTGCTTTTGACGTGGTTCCATCTTGTCTATTCTGTTACCAATCTGTATCCAGAAGCTGTTCGCTCAATTATTATTCCTTTGAAAGTTATTTAAATAAAGATTTGCATAGCAAAGCTAAAACTAGAACACAGCTTTTTTGATGAACTTTGGATCATATCCTTGTGCTGAGGTATCCCTATCTGTACTATACCAGCAGATTTGCCCACAGCCTTGTGAAAGTCATATGAATAAGTCCCCCTGTGGAAGTGACAGCATTGCTTACGGCATCTTTTTGTCTTGTCCTTGGTTATTGAACTCTTTGATCCCTTACTACATTGCTCTCATTTTACACTGGCACAGCTTCATTCAAAAACAACATAGTTGCACTGACCTAAAACTTGAGTAAAATGAGAGGCGAGTTAGATGCAAGGTTATGAAAGAATAGATCAAGGTGAAATGGATTCAGAAAGGGCCATTTAGGCGAAAGAAAATGTATTTTACTTGCAGCTCTGAATTTCTGCAGTTTTAGTTGTATCCCATCCCTAACAAATATGAACCAGATGGTTCCTGTAAATCTGCCTTTAGAGCCAGATAAGTTCACATTCACTCAACCAAGCTGTCATACCTATTTGTATATATTTCTCTGTTTATGGATGACAGGTTGCAGTACAGTAGTATATGTACAGGGGAAAATAGAGGTTTACAGAGCAGAAAAGACAGAAATTAAAGAAAAAAAATCATTAGAATGTGTTTGCTGCTTGGTCTAGAAGGTTGTCTGCTACCAGAGTAGTGGAGTGTAACACTTTCTGTGTTGGTTACCAGCTAGAAATGATCAGGTCAAAACCAGATGGATTGCACTTTGTTTTATTTAATAATTGGATTGTAAGTGTGCTAGACTGAAAGAGCATTCCAGGGTTCTCATAATTTGCTGAATTGCTTCCTGGTGACTCATTTAGAAGCTTGTTCCTTGCTTCTTCCTCTACTTATGAAGTTGCTAAGCAGACCTGGGTCGTGCAGAGTGTATTTGCCCCACAGGCATGTTGGTATTTTGGATGATGGGGAATTTGGGGTTAGCTAGTTGGTTTTTTTCACTTGTGCCTAACGTGTTGATCTGTTTGCTTTCAAATTAGTGTTAGGTGCAGTGCCAAACACACAGAATATCCAAGTATATCTCTACTTACCGACCTCTGAAGTGCTTGAAGTGTAAGCTGGCATCATAGAAATTGTATTTGTCATAGGGAATCACTTGTCTGGATGGCCTCTTTTTTTGGTGAGTTCATTGTGCCCTTGACAAACAGCTCAACACTTAAATCCCTGAAGTTCGCTCATGGCCAGAAGTGTAGATCTCTGTATCGGGTCCCAGATACGTTGGTCAAAATACAAGTATTCTGATCAGAGCCGATGTTCATTCAGGTGCCACAAGCACTCTACATGTCAGGAAAATACATCCCATCCTTGGTACTCAGCAAGGCAGAAGAGAGAGCAAGTGCTCTTCCATTTCTGTAGGGTGCTAAAGGTCCAAGGTCTTAGCAAGAGCATTCAGGAAAAGAGTTTATGTAAGTGGTAACGTTTTTCAGTAAGTACATGGTGCCAGCTGCAAGGGCTCATGTGATACTATAGATGTTCCAGTGTGATCGTTTATTCATGTCACATTAATGATTGCTGTTATTTAAACAAGAGTAAGTTCAGTGATGTAGCACATAAAATTTCATATGGCTGAGCAAACTGCTGACATGAATTTTGCCTGTGTCGATGTGGGAGAAGTTTTGTGAGCTTTCAGAGATGCAAAAGAGTGAAATGTCCTCTTCACTTGTGTTAGTAGGGTCAGTGGAGAGATGCTTTTATCAAAGGAATTATTGGAAAGACTGAGGCACAGGCTTCACTTCCCTGACAGAAGTAGGAAGATACTGGCTGAATTTGTTTCTTAGTCCAGCTTCAGAGAGGACTGGCCGAAATGTAATTCCATCTGTGTTGCTTGAAGTACAGAGATAGCATTGCAACAAACAAGATTTTCCCTGCTTTACAAGAAATTTATTTAGAATGTTTTCCTTCTTTGCAAGCTTCAGTCTGCAAAACTCAAAATACTTGCTTCAGCTCACTGAGAGGCAAGCTGGACATTTTTGTTCTGGTTTTATTACTGCATTTACCTTCAGCCCAATCATTTTGCAGGCTGTTTAGATGAGAACTAGCTCTTTGAATTCATCAATATTTTAAGAATAAGCCATACAATGGCATATTTCAATGTTAAGGCTAGAATCATCTAAGCTTTTAGCAGTGCAGATCAGATTGAATTGTGAGATTGCTCTCAAAGATGGGAGGAGCAACCTCTGTGTTACATGACCTGACAAGTATGGCCACAGCTGTCATGTGACCAGAATATTAAATCTGTAATGCCAACTTGTTAATAACATAGTGCAGAGAAGGAACGTGGTGCCTTCAGATGGGCTAACCTCAGAAACAGTGCTTCCAGAAAAATGCCTGCCTTCATCCTACTATTTTTTGTGTCCAAGGTATGACTAAAACAAAAAAGGAGATGGAAAGATCAGATTGGGGGCTAAATAAATTTTTCTTGTGGTCTGTTTTGGTGCTAATGACTGCAGAATGAGCAGCCACTGAATTTTGGTGATGATATCATGTACCCCATTTCAAGATAATCTCATTCCTGTCGTCTTCTAGGAAGATGGCAGTTTTTCTTGCCTTAACTAATATGTTTTGTCGGTCTTGGTGGAAGTAATATGAACTGGCAACTGTATTGATGAAAACCCTTCCTGCATGACTTCTCCCCAGACCTGTGATGAATTATTGGTTCTTTAGTCTTTTGGAGTAACTGATGCACACCAGACAAAGGCCTTGGACCAGAGATAGTTCCCATGGCTGGCTGTTGCCTTCTCCTTGAGGGGGAGCAAGATGAGAGGTTCCTGTTAGAGTTCTGCACCTCCAAGGTGCTCAGGGGTGAGCATTTCTTGAGGAGCTTTGGCAGGTGTGTGTCTTGAGGGCAGGGTGTGGAAAAGCACCTTGTGCAGGCCTGGTCACTGACCATGCACACAACATGGGAAAGAGTTTCCCTGTCCATTACCCAGGCCGTGCTTCCAAAATGGCACAGCCTGCATTGTTATGCTAAAGAGAGAAAAGTTCACATTTCAAGATAAAATGGTCCTTTCAGTTAAACAATCATACTGCTTATGTAACAGCTCTTTTAATGGTAAAGTACAGCTGGAGCCTGGAACATGTTGTTTACAGAAATACCACGTAACGAGTAATGTAAAATTCAGTGAATGGCGCTGAAGGCATTAGGCATGGGGAGAGACCTGAGACTGGAACAGTGAGGATGCAGGTGCTGCCTCCTGAGAGCAGGAGGTTTGAACCAAGCTTTAGTAAACCAGGAGATTGGGCTCTGTAAAGGTCATCAGAGGACTGGTCCAACGAGCTGCTGCAGGAAGGGCAAATGGCTCTTCCCAAAGTAAGGATGGGAGAGGTCCCAAGAGAGAGGAGCTGGCAAAGCACAGACAGTGCCCATAGGGAGGATTCAAGAACTGGCAAGGGTAGAGGAGAGACTATGATTGTAGAGATTTCATGTGACAAGGAGAAAGAGGAGGCAGAGAAGACAGAAATTAGGAAGCTCTGAAACTTTTTGGTCTTCGTTTACTGTAATTGTATTTTCATGCATAGAAGAAAGGCAGCTGAGTAATCTTGCTCTTCTCTTTCTTGAAATGGTAACCACTGACTAATACACATGCATACAAAAATACACATATACTCACACCCACACAAGCATGCAATTGCACAAAATTAGGAAAATTCCTCAACTTTCTTCTGAGATATTCAAGGTTTGACAAAGCAGATTCTGACTCAGTGTTAGCAGAAACTGGGAGCATGGCAGTCAACCAATGGCATCTTCACTCCAGCATAATCATTTTTCTTCTTTCCTTGAGATAGTTCGCAACCTTTGTATGTGTTATTAGCAAAAAATAGAGCTACAGATATCTTTGAAGTGTCCATTTTTCATAAGATTTTGAACTAATTTGTTCAATCTGGAGTAAAAAAAACTGGACTTATGGACTGTTGTTGTTGTTTACAGCAAGCTCAAGGTTCATACTTAGATGATATATGAATGATGAAACAAAGTTGTAAATATTTATTACTTTGTGGAATTATGTCCTTTCAAAAGCGCATCTTTGTACGCAAAGCATTTGTAAATCCCCATTAGTGGTATTTGTGTTTCCACATAAAAATTCCTCATTTGCAGCCAACAAATTATCTTAGGCTTAGATCTTCCTGCTACATGTAATGCAATCACAATGCTGTCACAGACATCACAACCATTTTTGTGAAATATGATGTTAAGGAAGACTGAGTCCATTGTACTATACATATGTAAATGCCTCTCTTTCAGTAGTCTCAGAGGAAAGAAGATGCCAGAAAGAATTCTCAACCAGCGTACATATTAATTGTCACCACCTTTCATGGGATAGTCAAGTGCATTCATACAAAGAAAAGCATTAAAAATCAAGAAGGCTGCACAGGGAAAGTGAGGGCATTTGAGTGAGACTTAGGGAAGTCACATGGTAAATTATGATAATCTAATTGTAATCCAGAAAATCGTTCTTCCCTTGTTTGTGTCTGTAATGAGGTAACGGTGCAGCTCCTCTGGCTTCAGACAGCCGCTACAGATTTACAGCAAGCAAGCTGTGGAAGATCAGGCTGCAGCACAAGTTCTTTGTTATCCTTGTACCTCTACAAGGATGTCTGAGTTCAGAATAGCTGCTGGTGTAATTCGCAGCAGTGAACCTGTTGTTCCTCTGTAGCTCAAACTCCTTTCAGTTTCAGAGAACTGGTTATCATAGAGCACGATTAACTGGATGTTGATCCGGTATGTTTATGTGGTTGTGTGTAAGCTTTTCAAATCTGGCTGTGGATAAGAAATCCATAGTATAACTAAATAATTGCAAATAAATTATCTGGATAGAAACAGCACTCACATAGGTATGCTTCACTACAGTAAAACTCTACTGGGTGTGCTTGAAGTAGGTGACCTCTGTCTTTGATTGGCATCTGCTCAGAACTGAAACAATTAGAACTATGCACAAAATTAAATTTCATGAATGAAAACAGACTCCCAGCTGCACACTAACATAAAGGGGTGCAAATCAATATCTGATTCTTACGTAAGCATTACTTGAAAGAGATTCTGTCTTTAGTTCCACCACTTTTCACTTAGGGACTTGACTTGGGTTCTGCCTTTTGCCAAGGCACGGCTGTTCACAAGAAACTGAAATGCTGCTTGCCTCTGTAATTTCCCACTGTGTAGTCCTTGGTCGTTCTGTTCTGCTTCTCTCCTGTGTTGAGGATGCTAAATGAGTTGGTATTACCTTAATGAACGCATTGAAACTGTGGTTAATGCTGCTAGACTCCATATCTAAAAACATTTTTTGAAATCAAAGTGAGTATCAGTAAGGTACCATCTTGTGGTTGTGGCTCCAGTGACCAGTAGAATGACTTAATTGACATTCTTGTGCAGTGCTTGGATCCCTGCCAGTTAATGACCCATTGCTGCAGTCTGCCCAGGCAAATCACCCCTTTTGTCCTGCTCCTCAGGCTGATGGACTTCTGCCCAAGTAATGGCTGCAGGCTCCTATTCTCAGCTGGCACAGACCCCAGCATGACCATAAGCGTCCCTGAGAGGATCATAGTATGGTGTATTAGACAGATTCTGATACGCCTTGCAGTAGCGTCACACCAAGACTTTCTGCTGAAGTCAGTGACTTTGCCAATGGCATAGCTGAAAGAAGAAACTGGTCCCTACGCTGTTGTTTTCTCCAGCAGTGAAGCACTTGCAGGCTGTCAGCTAGTTTGTGTCCCTTTAGATGATGCAAGTTTTTGTGAACCCTTTGTCAAACATTCAAAATAGTTTTTATTTTTGTTCTGCTTTTAAATGGTTGTATCATCTCTTCCCCCACAGGATTTTCTATTCTTCAGGCAATTATGGAAGCAGCAGTACAGAACAACTGGCAAGTGACAGCCAGATCTGTAGGAAGCATAAAAGATGTTCAAGAGTTCAGAAGAATTATAGAGGAGATGGACAGACGGCAAGAAAAAAGATACTTAATTGACTGTGAAGTAGACAGAATCAACACCATTTTGGAACAGGTATCTGCTTTTCAGAAATTGTGATCTCTCTGTGACAGACATTGTTAATATTTCTAGAAGTGTTTATTTCTAGAGATTAAGTATCCTTTGAGATGTGAGTCTCAACAACTGGCCAGTTACCTACGAAAATTAAAATGCTACAGTGATGCTCATAGTTGGTGGCAGCACTTACATATAACCTACCTGGTAATGTCGCTGTGGTATTTTTTCCCAAATGTTAATAATGAATTACTTTTAAGAAAATAAGGAACCTAAAACCTCAGCAATGAATTATTTTTAAGTAAATAAGGAACCTAAAACCTCAGCTACCAGAATAATATTACTGGAATCAAGGCTGTTAGTAAGGATTGCAAGACAGGTGCAGTTTTTAAAGTGGAAGATGAAACAAGAAACAAAAAGCCAGTAAAGTATCACAGAATCATCTTAAAGAATTCCCAGAAGGAAATCCTGCTAATGAAAAATTCAGCTGGTAGTCCAAACAATTCATTACTACGTTTTGGTACATAAAGCCCTCCCCTCTGCACAGCCAGTGCTGTTGACAGGCTTAAATTGTGGCTGATGGAGTCTAAGCACCTTTGTGGAGGAAGAAGCATTTGGAGTGACTCTTGCATGGCTTTCCCAGCATTTGCTTCACCCCAGAGGAATGGCCATACCCTCTGGCCATCCCAGGGTGCTGCCCACTGTGCCTGTGTCTCTGGCTGTGCTGTGCAGTGTGCTTGAAGAGGTGTAGTAACAGATACAAGGTGCTGTAAGCAGACACAGGACATTTCCTGCTGGCTGGGCACACAGTAAAGCTGGTGCTGGTGTGGCACCAAATCCACGCTGCCTGGTTATTCACAGGGTATTCACCTGCATTAAGACTGAAAAACCCTCTGATTGCTGCCACTTTGTAAATTTGAGTTTATGGTATGGAATAGATCAAGAGTAACGTTTAAATTTCATGAAGCATTAGCGTATCTGTTAGAAATGTTGTATTGTAAACTACCAACAAACTGACCTCGCTGCCATTAACCCTAGGAAACATAAAAAAATATATTTACTGTGTTCCTTCTCAAAATATTCTGTTCCTGTCAAGCCTTGAGGTGTATCCCTGAGGGTCAGTCTGTAGGGACAGCCAGGTGTCATAGCTACTACTTACAGAGCAAGGAAGGAGGTGCTCAGGAGAACAGGACACGAGCTGTGCTGGTCCCTGACAACTGGTGTGGTTGTGATGCTAATACCCAGCACTGCATTTTACACTGTATTTTTAGGCAATATGGTGAGTGCTCTCTTTAGGGATATTCATACTGAAAAGTGTAAGAAATTTCTCTTTTTCTTTTTTTTTTTCTTTCATTTGCTCATGTTCTTGGAGAAGATGCAAAACACTATACCTACCCACAGCCCACTCTTCTGAAAATGCTGCAGGAGAGCACTCCTGAGCCAAGCTTAAAGACCTCTCTGGGCCCACTCTCAGCTGAGAAGCAGGCCTTTTGTTTGATCTCACTTCATTTACATTTGTTCGTGTTTTTTCTTCTATTGCCCAAATAAGAGAAAAAAAAGTTAAGCCATTTCAGTGCCTAAATGGAAAGCTGTATACCAAGCAAACCATATAGCAAAGAAACTGGTAACTCTTTTCTTCTGCTGCTACTCTAAATTTAACTCTAGTTTAAATTTTGTTAAATGTATGATTCGGTCTTCTGCCAATGTCATTAGCATCTGTTAACTAAAAATTTCTTACTAGGGCCTCCAGATTTTCCCAAACTCTACAGTACATGCTGGTGCCCTGATGCTAAAAATATCTTCTGTCAACAATTTCCAGGAGTTTTTTTATTTGGATACTGAAAAGCAGTGACTTAAATTTCTGCAGGGAGTCAGTAATGGTGGATGCACCCTAGGTTGATAGCTGAACAATCACTGTTTGTAGGCTTTTCCTTCCATCTCCTCTGCTTTTACTCTGTTATCGTCTCATAAAGTAGTTAAAAGTTTTCATGAACATGTCATATTTAAATCCATCCATCCATTTTGCTCAAGGGAATGGAGAGTTGTCTTTTTTTTAGCCAAGTGTGTTTGCTGATAGCATATTATTGAGGGGAGAGATAAGTCTGGATTTGCATATTTCAAATCTAGTGTTTCATTGCAGTTTAAGAAGTCAATTCAGCGCTATGTGTGGAGTCCAGGAAGGCTGCTCAGCTGAGAAGCAATAACATCTGAGCCTGTTACCACTTGCTGATGCACGTTCGCAGATGGGTTTGTTTTTCCCAGTGAGAACAAAAGGAAGCCAAGGCACTCTACCTGCCTGAGCTGCTGTGTCAGAGTGCTGATGGACAAACTGTGTCCCATACAGGGCTGCTATAGGCTTCTTCAACCCAGCTGCCTCTCCATCCCTCTCCCTTGTTTGGCCTCCTAGGAGCAGAATTGCCAAGGTCAACCCTCCCATCAACTTCTGGGAGTGATGCCTCCCTCCAGAGAGGGCGTTTATGTGGTTACTGTGTGGCACCTGCTATTTCATTCTCTGAGTCAGCAGCAGCATTTGCCAGTGACCCTGGATTTCAGAGGCTTAAATAGAACTTATTCAGGAAGAAAAGTCATAGCAGAAGTAAATAGACTGTAAACCACTAAACAGTCTACACACGCACTGAGTTTGCTATCAGACTTTTGGGCTCTTGGCCAGCCCATTCAGCAGGCTTGTCAGTGCTCTGCTCCAGGAACCATGTATCATGGCTTTGTGTTAGTGCTTGGATTCAGTAAGAGTGACCTCTTTTCCTGGTCAGCCTTCCTTTGATCCTTTTTTCAATCAGTTCAGACCAGGGTATACATCTCTTCCAAAAATTCAGGCTCATCCAAAGACAATTACACATCTGGAGATTTTCCTTCTAAGACTTCAAGTCATTCTGGAATATTCTGCACCTTCCTCCAGCGATGTACAGACATGTGAGTCAGTGACCTTGAGTGCTCTGTATGCCTTTAGCATATGGCACATGTCTATGTCCCTGCATTTCCAAGACCTGTAACCTGCCATATCTAGTATTTCTCTTCTCAAAACTGTCTGGTACCTGGTCTTCCCAGCTGTAAATATAAGATCGGGGAAAGAGGGCACCTCAGCTCCTACTCTGCCTGAGTAACTTGTTTGTGCCGAATTTCATGCTGCAAGCTGATCTGTTTTCACTCCCCATTCAGAAAGTTTTGTGATGGGCCTTATATTTTGTCCTGGAGGTGGATACCCTGCCCAGACCTCTTCAATAGAGGGAAGCAGAGAAATCAGTAGTTATTCTGTAAGTTTCCATCTGTTTGTTCACTTGCCCTGTAGTTCTATAACCACTGAGCATGTGGATCTATTTCCCCCTTGCACAACAAAACTATCTCCAATTCAATCATCTACTGGCCTCTCAGGCATACAGATAGCAACACTTATCTCATGCAGAATTCATAAGCTCCCCACACTTCTTGTCCCTTGATGCTAAAATATTCTGTATTTCTTCAAGGATAGATATAATTTTTTTTTCTCATATACAGAAGAGCATTTTCTTCTGAGAGCTAACAGTAAGCCCTAGCCTGTTCGACCATGTATTTAGAGACATGTTTTTGAGTTAAGAAATATGTTTTTCTTATTCCCAAGATAATAAGCTTTATTTCAGACTAGAGTGGCTTTGTGTCCACTTAGAAGAAAATCTCCTGAGGGCAAATGAGGAGGGAGAAACTCCATTCAGGATCAAAATGGTGAAACTTTACAAAAGACCTGTTTGTTCCAGAGACTGCATGCTTTTATCAAAAGGATGCTATCTCCAAACTTAGTCATGAAGGCCAGGCTCCAAGGCAGTGTCTGTGTTAAGTGAAGGCATCTCACAAAGCAAAAGCAATATTAAAGTAGAGAATGCAACCCCCAAAGTCTTACAGTGACAGCCAGACTGCCAAAGACAACTTAAAATGAAGCATCTCTAGGA
The DNA here is from genome assembly GCA_013400315.1 of Bombycilla garrulus. NCBI lineage: Eukaryota > Metazoa > Chordata > Aves > Passeriformes > Bombycillidae > Bombycilla > Bombycilla garrulus. Next base: position 173,829 of record VXBU01004378.1, on the reverse strand, counting down.
TTAAGAAGGGTAATCTGATTGACTGAACTCTGTCCTGTGCACGCACTGACTAGGATGACCTTCGAGTCTGAAATTCTGAGATTAGGATGGAGGTAGGCAGGTTTTCAGTACAGCCCCAGCTGCATCTCTCTGCAGAGCTGCTCAGATCTCAGAGTGAGCTCACTGCACAACAGCTTTCACATTTAGGGTATCATAAGAATAAACACTGAACTCCAGTATTGGGTTGATGAACAGCCATTATAAGTAACAATAGGCAAAAATGTAATTGAGAAGATTCAGGACTGCTGTCATGTGAACTTCCTGGTTTATGTGTTCCATTATAAACAGAAGGGCTGGGGTGGGGGTTTGTGTTCTCCACCGAGGTCTCCAATTTAAAATTCAATTGCCTGCAAATCCTGAGGGACACTTGAAGCAGAGCTGTGAGTAGCTTCCGCTTCTGCCTTGCATTTGAAGCCCAGCAGTGCCATGTCCTCTGAAGGCACTGCGCTGCTCGGAGCAGACCCTCCAGAGAAGTGTGCCTGTCGCCTTCTCCAGGGCTCAGGGCCACAGCCGTGTCATAGGCTGATTTTATCCTCTGGCTGGCTGGAGCTATGTGCAGCAGTGGGGTTCAGCTGAGGCTCCAAGAGATGATCTTCTCTGTGGACTGTTGTGTAACATCACTCTGAAACTGGTACAGTTCATTTTTACATTTCCAATGAACTAGAAACTTAAAATTTAGGGCGTTTCTTCATTAGATCCCCATGGGTATTGTTGAAACCAGGATGTAAAGCAGAATGAAAGGTCACTTCTTTCCCTTCACAACCAGGGAGTTTCAGCAGCTCCAAAGTCCGTATGGGCATATGGGGAGGAAAGGGGAATTACTTAGATCAGGCACCCTCAGGACATAGCCAGCAGAAGAGTAAGAATGGGCATAAGTCAAAAATGACAGCTGTATCTGCCTTAAAGGGCCTGCTCCTGTCAGCTGTGAAACTCATAAAGGGCAGGAGATGAATTGCTAAAGCAGAGAGAGTAACATCTTGGATTAATTGCCCCACATGCAGCACATTTCACACATACCTGAGGAAGAATTCCTGGATTATAAAAAGGAACATGTCTCCAAAGCCATCATCCAGATTTCTTAAAACAAGCCAGGTTCTAAATGACAGGAATTTATCAGAGCATTATTAGCCATCCTGCAAAATGATTGAAGTAATGGCACACAAAGCTTAAAAGTGTTCAAAAGACATTAAGACACAGTTTTAAATGTATCTGATCAGTAGTAATAATAATTAATGCCAGAAACATCTCACTGTAAATGTGGAAGCTGCTGTATGTAGAATATTGCTGCCAAGCAACTCTAGTTTCTTGTGCCAGGGGCGTATGAACCTGAAGTCACTATTGGAGTTTTTATTTTTCTATGATTGCAGGAGTTACTCATTTTATGTTTTATGATAATTTGTGGAATATAAATGCACACCAATGCACACATGTGCATCTGCTGTTAATACTTTGCATATTTTTTACCACTATATTTGTAGTATGCAGTTATACTGCTACAGCCATATTTATATGGCAACATCTGCATTGCCACTAAATGTACAGAGAACCAAAAATCTTTGTTTAATTATGCTGTTGCAAGTAGAGAGTCAACCATTATCCTGAAGACAATATTTAAACTGGTATCATTGTGCTCACACAGAGATTGTATTTGCTTTGAACTTCAGTTAATAGGTAGCAGTAAAAGCTCAATTTGCTGCATAGTTCACCTTTCTATGCAGCTTTTTAGTGCGCAGAAATGTGCATGTGTTTGCCCTGAGCCGTCTGAGGGTCCCACTCACTGTTTTTAGCCTGTGTCCACACTCTCTGAGCTGCTCAAATTGTTACCCTTGTGACAAGTCTCATGTGCAGAGGTCCTGAGGGCCATTGACCCTCACCTTTTGTGTTTGGTGAGCTTTGGGAGCAGGTTACTCATGGATGCTTCTTGTGCCATGCCTGGACTGGAGGAGGAGATTTGGTCTTTCATTAGCTTATAGGGAGTTTTCAAAAACAACATTCACAAGAAGTGTTTCAAAGACACACAGTATTTGTGGGAAAGGGAGAGCTGGCTATAATTTGTTCAGCATGTGATCCCCTGAGTTTTTGTCTTTCCCTATTTGTCCATCTCTCCATCTCTAATAGCTTTGGGAATCTTTGTCACCTCTTCTAAGCTCCTGACTGACTCTGAAACCCCTCACTCACCTCTTCTAGGTTTTAAAATCAGTTTGTGTGTAAGTTGCTTTGTTTCAGTCCTCGTATTTAAATGTGGTTCTTTCTTCTTATACATAAAGGATAAGCCCTTCTATCTTAGCAGACATTACCTTAATTTCTGCATCTGTCTCTCAAATAGTTTAATGCTTGAAACTCTGCTCCTAACCAAAGCCTTTCCTTAATTAGTTTCCAAGGCAACCAACCATCTTGGCGACAATTCAGATGAACCAACTGCAGGGAGAGGAAGGAAACACACTATCAAAATGAATAGTAATAGCACAGCACCACTGTGCAAACAGGCGCTGTACATCACCAGAGACAGCGTGAAAGTCCTGGTGTCTCATCAGTTCATTTACAAGGGAAGAAGACCCAACTCAGTAAAAGAAAAGCTGTACGAGAATGTGTCTTTTTTTCACAGCTCACTAAGCTGAGATTAATGGCTTCAGTGTGATATGAATTACGTGTCTAGGGGAGGAGGAGAGCCACTGGGGCTTTTCAGCACCCCTCATGAACCAAGGTGTTCCCAGGTGCATCTCACAGAGCACAGTTATGCTGCAGTTCAGACAGCAAGATTTTCAGAATGGGGGCCACTCCCCTGGGCTTTCTGAGCCCAGCTGCTGGTGGTGCAGTCTGGAATTCCCTGAGAGTTCATAGCTGCATTCTTGTGGGGAGATGTCCCCAAAGGTGAGGTGCAGAGGTGTGATCCAGAGCTGTGCTGTGTTTGTTCCAGGCTCCAGGTGGGTTCGGATCAGGCCGTTCTGTGACAAAGCACCATCCCAGTCTGGTCTCTCACTGCTGTAATTACACATTCATATGGGACTCCTGTCTCTTATCCCACCCTCTTACCTGTGCGATTCCACCTGCCTCTGGGGAACAGATTTAAGACATCAGGGGAGCCTGGACTAAATTTATAGAGAATCAGGCCCTATCAATCAACTCAAATACAAACTTACCCCACTGTATCCAACCAGTGAGCTGGAAAGCAGCATAATAATTTTAGAGAAAACTAATGTTCCCTGGCTTAAAAAAAGCCCATGTTATAAATTAAATTTGTTCGTGTCACGCCACAGGCATGCATGTAGATGTATAATGGTGTATGTATTACTGGAAGCTCTTTCTTCCAAAATGTGTAATTAATAAAATTATCAAAAATATGCATAGATCCTTTAAAAATACCCTAAGTATCTTCTATCGGGGGAAAATGCATGCAAATAATCAGAAAAGAAAAATATTGCTGTATCTCCATTGCCTCATATGAGTAAAACAGTTGCCCCTGCTGCATAAACTAAATCTAGTGAAAAATAAATTAACTCTTCATCATCTTTTTCAGTTCATGGTTTATGCACCAAGTTATAGGGGAAATTGCATAGTGCTTCTTATAGTGAAGCAGAATAAGCCTTTCAGAGTCTTTGAAAGCATTGAAAAAAGCAAATTTAGTGCAATTCCAGTCACAGTAAAATGCTATTTATAATAAAAAACCCAAGAAAAAGTAACCTTGTCTTTCCTAGAGGAGATTGCATTGACTTTTTTTTCTTAATTTTGTAGGGCATTTGAAAAGGAAATGAAATGCCTAAAAAAAAAAAAAAAAAAAAAAGAATGGCTACTATTCAGTATTTTTGGTCTGCTTCAAGGCAGTGCTCTGCAGTGAAAAACTCCTTCCAAAAAAATTCTTGTGTGAGCACTGGGACTGAATTACTGCGACACTTCTGGGTTATATCCAAATAAGAGTTTGAAGTGATCCTGACATGCAGTAATAGTTTATATAAGCAGAATTCTTTTTCCGAGGACTCTTGTCCAGTTCCAGGGAATGACACTGGAATTTTACTCTGACATGCTGATGGGAAGTGTGGAGAAAATGGGAAATTTGTTTGTTTTTAAAATGAAGACTGCGTGACTCAGTTTACCCAATTTCTTCCTTTCTTGCCCCAGAGGATATAGATTCTTTCATATTTTGAGCAGTTAAGACTGAAGAAATTTTGTTTGTGCTGTGGGGTATGAAAAGAAGAAATGAGCATTGTTCATGTGTGTCTGTGTTTGCAAGGGTGTGCCCTTAAGGGTGTTGGATGTTCAGTTTCACAGAATTGAAAGCCAAAAGGGCCAGCTGGGTATCTCCTGTGTCACAGGGTTTGGGCACATGTGCAGAGGACACTAAAGGGCTGCCTGTTTGTGATGTGGACACACCATCAAACTCTGTGACAGCGCTGAAGCATTTCTGGCTTCTGCAGAAGGTTTGGACAACTAAGAGTGAATGTAATGGTACTATTATTAGCAATCTTTGTGAAAGTAACTTCGGGTGTTGTGAAGTTTAGGGAAGCACGCTAAGCTGGAAGTCAGCTTTGGCAGTGGTGGGTTTCATATGCCTGATCTGGATGTGTAGGTCTGCAAGAGCTGCTGAGGAACAAGGAGGCAGTGAGAGGAAAGAGAGGGTTTGGGAAGCTGGAATTGAGGATGATATTGTGGTGGGACCATGTTACACGGGATTTGAGCTGGTTGCACTGTAGATTGAAGGAAATGTAACATGAATGTTGCTAGGAAAGCAACTTTTCTGTGAGATCTAAAGTCTCTATGGGGAATTTTAGGTGAAATTTAAATTTTAGGAGAGCTTAGGATTTTACAGAGGCTTGAAAAAGTACTGGAACTTCCTTGGATGTTAAATCATCTTTCATGATCACTTCTCAAGGGAGGATATTTCTCAAAAAATATACTAGAACTGCATGGACAATTTAAATATTATCTCCTTAAAATTACTTATGTGTAAATACTGCTGCAGAGTAACATATGTAATAAGTCCTTTGCTTCCCATAAATACAGCTGCAAAACCTCCCCCAGAACACAACTGGATTTTTAGTCCATTACCCTTCCTTAAGAATCTAAAGAATCCTCTAATTAAAAATTTCTATGACACATCTCTTCAAGGGAGCTGTCGGGGAACAAGTATCTTATCTTGAAGGTATCTTGGCAAAATAAGGGGGAAAGGTCTCAGCAATTTTGAGTATCCTTTTCATATGGTACAAAGAATTCTTTTTGTGGTTGTAACATCCCTCTGTATCTGATCTTGTTTTTAGTGAACTAGCATCAAGTGATGAAAGGTAGTTTAAGTTTTGATTATTTTTGACATGAAGGTCTTTGTACTGAGGGATGTGAGTTGTGACGAGAGATGCAGTCCTGAGAGATATAACACTGGTTTTGTCTGCCTGAACAAAGAAGAAATTTTGATAGAAAATTTATTTAATGGATTTTATTCTGCTTAAGAGTAAATAATTGTGATTATGAATGGCAGTTACCAGAGGTCATAAAACTCTTCCTCTTTGTGTGCTCTGATCTGATGTTTTGCAGTCAAATGTGTCCTTTACCAATAATTGTGCCAACAGATTAGTAAACCTGATAATATTGCTAAGTCATATCAAGAGAAATGAGTTAAAGAAATTTTTTTCAGGGCACAGAAAATTTTGGCAGCACAGTGAAAGAAAGTAGGAGAAAGTATCATGCCCTCAGAACCAATGTTGCAGTTTTGTACTTTTTTTCTGAAATAATTTCTAATGTAATGCACAAATGTGTATTCCACTACACAATCTTTGATCAGCAAATGTCAGATTAGTTATGGGAAAAGAAGTTTTTGCCATATGGAGGGAGAATGAAGCACAGCACAACTTTCAGATGTTGCATTTAATTACCCTCCAAGGACTAACATGCACAACCATCATCTATCTGGAGATGGCCTAGAAGCAGAATTTCACTCTTGATGTGACTGTCATGAAGGAGAGAGGCAAGGGACAGAAGGACACGAGAAGGGGGCCAGAGGGGAAAACCTAATGAAGTGCTTCAGAAGCATCAATCCCCTGCTTCCGCCAAGCACATTTTTGTCCTTCTCTTTTAGGAGATTCCAGTTCTCTAGGAGAGAATCTCCCATGAGAGATTAGTTGCGGAACAGCCAAGAGCTGTTTGAAGAATGTTTTGTATGCCCAACAAATTATCTTGATATTGTCTTGTAGAGAAAAGTGAGGATTTGATTATAAAATGTAGTCACAAATGTATAGGGTGGCAGTAGCATGGAAGTAAAATTCTTAGGTCAATAGACTGCACAAAAATACAAAATACATCAATTGGGACTATGTGTGTATTTGTGACATTCTCTTAAGGGCATGAAGACTCTGAAATGATGGATTAATTAATCTCAAATATATATTCAGTTATTTTTATCTGCAACAAATAATATGTGTGTGGAATCTTCATCTTAATATTTAACACATTCTTCATTTAATATTTAACTCATATTTAATATAGTACATCATTCTTCATATAAATGAAATCATTGTTTACTGCGTATTTTACAGCATCACTATCCCTGGTGGCCAGATTCCTGTCCCATTGAGTGAAGAGATAAATCACCCTTCCTGGGTTTGCACTACAGTTACAGTCACAAGGGTTGGAGCCTTTGTATGAGGGAAGAGGCTTCTGCAGAATTTGGAAATGGTTTTGTCTCCGCAGAATTAAAGGCAGGACAGGCATCACTTGTTTGTCAGTGACTGACCACCAGCAGTTGAGATGTATCTTTTGTCACCGTGAGATTGTGGTTCCTGTGGAGCTTCGTATATTGGCACTGGTGGTGTTGGTGTGATAGAAGGAGACAAACCAAAAAAGCTCTTTTTTATAAGAATACTAAGAGAAGATTGAACCTTATCTAGTGTTTATAATCCTTGAAGGGAATTTGGTCTTCCTTCAGAGGCTTGTGTGTAAATTGGAGAACAGATGAGTGGGCTCTGCAAGCTTACAGTAAAATTGAGCTACTGAGGTTACAGGGGATCTTATTTTTATTGTGATACCTGGTTAGATGAGGAAAGCCCCCTGTTCCCACAGGAGAAGCTTTGTTTCTACTAAACTAACTGGTTCGTCACCCTGATATTCTGTTCCTCTCCTTTCTTCATTTTGTCCTGAAGACAAATTAGCCAGTACCAGTGGGTGCTGCATCACCGGGCACAGCTCTTCAGTCGTTCAATCCAATGTAGCGAGCTGCTCGTATCTGAGATAAGCTTCAAGTAACTCCATCCTCAGAACAGAAGTGCTTTCAATAGGGGTGGGAGCTAGAAAACACCTGACCTGCTACCCAGGTGAGAAGACAGTGTGCTCCGCAGCAATTTAGGCTTGCCAGACAATTGTTGTTAGCTTGATATCCCTCTGTTCCCATGAAATGCAGTCAAAACTGATAGCTCATCCTGACAATGCTGTTAAAATTTTTTTGTCCCTGAGTCCATTTATCAGTTTTGCTTGTTTACTGTGAGAAAGAAAGAATTCTGTGATCACTTCTGACATTTGTTCACTGCTTTGAAGGCAAAGGTGTCATAATTCTACTTCTATAGCAAGGTGTAAAGGCACATTACTGTCTAACTAGAGGTAACTAAGTTCTCCTGTCCTCAGAAATGTGCACGTATACTTGAAAAACAGTAGATTCTTTTTTAAGTGTGGGCTTTTTGCAACAATGGAACCCAAATTAATGTACAAATAACCTCAACAAAGACAACAAAATAGTTTTTAACTCTGATCTTATGGGAAATCTCGTTTTTCTTACTATTCTCTTGCTAAAACCTAGAAGAGAAGAGCTCTAGAGTTAGCACTGCCTCATTGTTCTCAGATATGGTCAAAACAGAAAGACACATTACAGCAGGTCAGATCTCTGCCTGTCATTCCATCAAAGTGGCATATTTCTGCCACTTGTCAGGTATGAAGAGCACAGTAAAAATTTTCAAACCTTCTTTGTGGCAATACTGACTGTCATCATCAGTATTTTATGTTATGGAAAGATCTGATAGACTTGTAAAATACTGTGATTTTTGAGCTGTAGATGAGGTAGTCTGTACTTTTGTGATCTAGTTTTTTTTCTCGTTTGTAAATAAAGGATGATAAATCCTTTAGTCTGACATCTTGGTCAGACTAAACTGACCAGATGACAGTGGATTCAAGTGTGGAGAAGATATGCTCCTTACAGGTATTAATTGGATGTGGTAGTTTTCCTTTCAGTGCTGCCAAAGTCATGATAGCTCCTTCTCTCAGTAAAAGTGCAAGCATATTCTCTTAGCTTAGTTAGTTTTCAAGAACTTTTTAAAATTAAAGCCCACAGAGGCAGGAAGGTGGATTTAAAAATGAAGGTGGGCTTAGAGGATTGTGATCAGCAGCACAGAGGCCATCTGGAGGTTAGTTACTATTTGGGGTACCCTGAGGGTACTGGGGCTAATCCTGTTTAACCTCTCTGGGTGATCTGAAGGTTGTGGGACAGAGTGCCGTCTCAGCAAGTTTGCAGATGATTCCAAATTCAGAGGAGTGATACACAAAACAGTTGTGCTACAATACTGTGACAGGCTGATGAAGTGAGCAGAGCAGAACCTCGTGAAGTTCGAAAAAAGGGAAGTGCAAAGCCCTGCACCTGAAGAAGAACAACCCAGGGCCCAGTACAGACTGGACAGAGGCTTCCTGCCTGGAAAGCAGCTCTGCAGAGAAGGATCTTGGGGTCCTGGCAGTCAAGCTGGCCACAAGCCACCACTGTAGTGTGGCACCAAAGGCCAACAGCATCCTGGGCTGATTGGATTAGCAAGGTCAGCAGGTCACTAGAGGTGACCCTTCCTTTTACTTGGCAGTGGTGAGGCTGCATCTGATCTGCCATTCTGAGCTCACCAGAGTAGGAAAGACATGGGTGTCCTCATGAGAGAATTGTCATTATTGCTCTAGAAATACCACAGTGGTTCATACCAACTTAATATAAGGCAGTTAATATCTTTAGTGCTATCTTCCAAAACTTTAAGAAAAATCTAAAAGGTAAGGCAAAAATTTGTAGTTGCCTATTTGTTATAATGATGACAAGATGCAGTGGAAACCAAATTGTCTTCATGCTTGCATTCAAAAAATGCGTCCCCTAGGCAAAAAGAAGAGTAAAATTGCAAATGCTGACTTTATTTCTCAATCTAGCATGTATGTCTGTAGTTCAAGTAAGCCTGGTGCTGACCAGCAGACTTTACTTTTATTTTGAAAGCAGATACATTTTAGTTAAGTTCCCTTTAGACATTTTCTTAATTAACTGGAAATATCCAAAGAGTTAATTAAAAATATAAACTTTATTTGATTCTATATCAAGCCTGACATTATGATCTTTTTATCTACAAAGCAAGAATTATGAAGGATCAGAAATCTGAATTATTCATGATGGTTTCCAGCCATTTTCTTCTCTTCTCCTTTGTTCAGTGTAAAATCTTATAAGCTTTTCTTTCAATCAAGGTGAAAGCAATATTAAGTCTCGGAAGTCATACTTAAGAAGACATGCAGCTCTGTGAAATCCTTGCCCTGTAATCCTGGCTTTCTATTCACCACTACTATTCAATATCCCACTTTCTGTATAAGCTTCACGATATATCAGCAGTTGATGAGATTTATTTGTTATACTCCTGTTACACTGTTATACTCCTGTTTTCCTTCTTCATAAAAAAGCTTTATCCATCACTTTACTCCCCTGGGAGTAACACATGTCTGTGATTGTTTCTGCTGAACTCGCTAATCCAGAAGCTCCCTTCAACATGCTGGACAGCTGGTACAGGGTGGAAAGTGAGGGAGGAGGAGAGTTGTACTTGTTAAGATTTAGGACAGCTGTGGAGTGTGTAGTGAATTTTAAACACATTGTTAAGATCCAGTTCAATAGTTATGAGCCAACATGGTTGATTGTATGAATAGAAATGCTGTCAGGTCACTTCTGAAAGATGCTTTATGAATTAAAGCTTGGCTGTAGTACGTTGGACCTCTCAAAGGTTTAATAAACAGAGTCATTTTGAAAACATGACAACAGACGAGATGAAAGTTGAGTCTGATCTATGCTAATGAGTCCTACATTTCCTGTTTGCAGTATTGCTCCTGATGCCTGTAGCAGTTCCATGTATGTTTTTCTTACATCCTTCAGCTTCATCTGTGGTGATATTTTTCTCTTAAATAAGCACATTTCTGAATAGAAATGTAAAAGCGTTCATATTTGTTGTTAAGGTTAAAACCACAGTTGTTGTTCTTAAATAATCTTTTGTCTCTAACCTGCCTTTAAGGTGAAATTAAAACATACAGAGAATTCAGTATGCAAATAGCATGCACACCAGATGATCTGAAGGAAGCCTGCACATTTCCACAGAAAACAAATGTGAGTGTAGGAAAGCAGATGGTTTCTACCAACAGAGTGTACATAGAGTTCTCAGGAGGACCTGAACAACAATTTATTTTCAGGCTGCTGGAAGTATGCAAATTCCTACAGAATTAAATGTGAATTTAAAAGAAATGGCATCTATTAAGGACAATACTACTCAAAGAGGCAATTGGGAACTTAATAATTTAATCAGGAACTTGAGCTGGCTCAGCAGTGTATCTAAAGTCAGTGACTCAAATGTTGTCTGTCTTCAGCGAAGACGTAGTGGTTATGTTGTCTTTTAAAGTGTGGTGTTTGGAGTGTGTTTCTGTGATCATAGAGGACATTTGGATAACTATGTATAGATTTTCAGATGATTCTCCATCAAAAAGCATCATCTGTTTGCTTGAGCTGCTTGTAAGATTAAGATATATACTACAGTAATAGTTGTGTGTATTGCCAGCATTCTGTTTGCTGTTTTTAACCCAACAAGCCTGGGTGGAATGGATTATGTCCTGACATGCCTGCAATCACTACAATTATAAATTATATTCTTACTGGTGTATGTTGTTCCGTTAGATAGCTGTGGGACTGGTGGATGTTTCTGAAATTATAATCTGCAGGCAAGGGCACAGTCTTGCACAAGTGGCATTGCTGGTGAGCCAGGTGCCACTGCGTAGACCTGGGAAACGTGTGTGTTCCTTCCTTATGCAAAGGAGCAGCATTCCTGGAGCGGGGCGGGGGGGAGCACACAGCATGGCAGAGTTCAGGCTTGCCAGACAGTGCTGTTCCCCATTACCCTCAGAGAATCCAGCTGCTGAGTTCATCCTGCTGCCCTTTTGTCTCTTAGTGATTCCATTTAATGGCTGTTTGTACAGAGACGTCCAAGGGAGGTCGGTGAGGGCAGGAGATGTTGCTTAGTGGAATGTACAGCGTAAAATTTAGTAGCAATTTTGACAATGCATTGTAAGGTCAGATGTATCCATTTTGATGCACTGGAAATGACAAGTTTTCAGGCCTTTAGAAACCTGTCAAAAGGCAATGAAGGTCACTGCTTATAACTTTGGGAATTTAACTGTAGACATTCATACATGAAAAGGCTTGGCCAGGGCTCTTGTAGGGAACTCTCTGTAGAACTTGGAGCTTACCCAGCCCTGCTGTGCTGGTACAGGTTAATAATAATAATAAACACGAGGGAGTGGCTGGGCTGTGTCCTGCAGCTCTCCTACATGCCACAAACAAGGATCGAAGTAAACAGGAGTTTACTTTGGGTAGGTACAGCATTAACTCATTTCAGAGCAGAAATACTTGAACTGATAACTAAAATTAACCTGGTCAGCAGGGAGGACACTGTGACCACGAGAGTGAATTTGCCAGGTAAGGTCATCTCTGCATGCAGAGTCTTCTCAGCCTTGTGAGTTACTCTTTGTTGTACTCTGCCTATATGTTTGAAAAACACAAATGACTGCATCTTGTCTGTAATGCCACACATCTGGAATACTTATGCTGCCCATGGATTGAACATAGAAGATTATCAAAATGTTCATTATCTGTCTCTTTTCCACTAGTTAAGAATAATTTTTTTACATGTGAATAATATGTAATGTTTTTCTCCACACAGGTTGTAATCCTCGGCAAACATTCTAGAGGCTATCACTACATGTTAGCTAACCTGGTAAGAGCTTTTCTTCATGGAAAGTATAGCTGCATTTTAGAGGGTAAAATATTCTGTTCAGGTTGTGGAAACTTTAATCAGGAAGTGGAAATGCATGGATGAGTACTTGGATTTTGAGAAATGACTTCAGTAAATACTGTAACTGGTATGTCATCTCTACTCAGTTTCTTTTGTCAGAAAATGTCATGTCCTCTTCTAATTTAAAAGTAATAATTTAATTATATATTTTCCAATAATGTCTAGCCTCATAAATTAGATACTCATGACTGTGGTTTTCTATATAACATATTTTGAATTTGAGCACTCCGGGAAAAATAATTGTAGCGTATTTCTGTATTAGTGGTAAAAAGCTGCAAATTAGAACAATTCTATCAAGTAAACCACCAAAGCTGTTTAGTTTTTCTTTTGTATTTCAGAGTGTAGGGTTGTGCCTGTGTATGTGCTGACCTACCAGGCAGAGGCTGTACATTTCTGTCTGTATCAGAGCTTCTTCTGGGGAGTAGGATTGACTTTCAGGGATGTTTGTGATGCTTTTGAAACACCATCTACTTAAGTTTCTTATAAAAAGTCTTGTATTGTAATTAATCCTGTGGGAAGACTCATTTTAGGTTCTGTGTCTACTGTGAGTAGAAAAATGTGAGTTTTTCCGAAACTTTCACTTTCTAGTTGGCAATCCTAATGACTCAAAGATTGTCTGTATCCATGTTTTGCTGTGATTAAAGCAGAAAAGGCAAAAATTCAAATATCCTTATTTAGTATAAGTATGTATGACTTTAAGGTGCATCATTTTGCATTATAAGAAGCAGTCATGATCTCACTGATTAGCTCGTGCATAGAAATACAGAGGTTCTTATTCTGGATTGCCTTTTAGTATGTGTAACCATTGACATTCAAATAAACATGACTGCAATCAACTCGTACTAATCAAAAAGACTCCAATTTACTGCCTCAGGTATAAATAACAACAGAGTGGGAGAAAATCATCCCGTTCTGCTTGCACGTGGCGTGCTGAGTGATGCTGTGATGGAGAACTGCCTGGCAAGAAATTGGGTGGTTTTTCTTTCCCAGCCCTGAAACTTTGTGTTTGCTTAGCTGTACAAACAGGATTTGAGATCCTTGACCAGTTTTCACCATGATCAGGACAAAAGAGGAAATGGTACTTCAAGTTTTCTTGCTGTTTTCTTTCTGACAACCAAATATTACCTACCACATTGCCACAACCCAAAAGGGAAGTTTTCTATTGCAAAGAACAAGAAGATATTTTAAATTCTATTCTATGCCACTATAAAAATCTTAATTGTGATTGTAGTAGTCTCCTTGGTAGAATATTTTCAGCTAACAAGAGGGGCATTGGGCACTGTCTTTTGTGCTGTACTTGTAGCAGGTAAAACTGAGGCAGAGGAAGGTGGCTGTGGATGACAATGATTTTTTTCTACGTATATTCTCCCAGGGTTTCACAGACATTGTTCTGGAGAGAGTAATGCATGGAGGCGCCAACATTACTGGATTCCAGATTGTTAATAATGAAAATCCAATGGTTCAACAGTTTCTACAGCGCTGGATGAGGCTTGATGAAAGGGAATTCCCTGAAGCCAAAAACTCGCCATTAAAGGTATTTATTTTAACCTGTCGGTGATGGACATGATACACTTTGAACAATTCTTTGGGAGTTTTTAACCTCAGATTTGTGTGTGAGTATGATACGGATCCCTGATGAGAATGTGTTGCCACATTCACTGCCCTTACAGAGGAAAGAGACAGAGGCTGTTGCACACAAGGGCCCATCGTGGTGAGTTCCTCAGGAGCAAAGGCTTGGTCTTGCAAATCCTGTCACTGTGCAGTGGATATAAAAACTTCTAACGTGAACCTCTTGAGTTAGTCTTGGCCTGGATATGGGGGCTAGTTAGGTTAGGTTTTAGATGCAAAATGTGGTTTCCGGTTTCAATTTTAATAGAGAATTTCACATGCAAAATGAAGTAGCTGTGTATTCACTAAGGAGCCACTGCCACCTCCTAGTTACTGCTGGCAGTTACCCTCATAATCTAACCCTCTGTTTTGCACCACTGTCCTTTACTTAAACAGTCTGGATATTATAACTGAAACCAATAAAATTTTCAAATTTTTTTTTGATTGAAGTCTCAGGTTCACCAAAACTGTCATGGATTAGATGAAGTAAATGCACCTGTTATTAGGAAACTTGCAACCTGTTACTATCCCACCCAGATTTTTTTCTGCCTCAGCATCTCTATCATAGAGGGGGATGCTATTCACTGTTCAGTGAAAGAGTGCATCAGGGAAACTCTGTCCAGGCACAGAAGTCATAAAATCTTCAAAGACCACTGCACATTAGTAATATTCCTATTATGATCCTTCTTTCTCTTCTTTTGGTGAGATTTGTTCTTTTTGACTGCTATCCATAGGTGACTGAAAGCTGTGTATGGTAGTATACAGGCTGGTTTCTCAGGGCAACCAAGCCTAAATCCACTGCCCTGATGAGATAGTTCATGTCTTTCATATTTGATTTGGGAAGGACACATGCAAATTGATGGAACAGATTTGGAATTCAAAATTTGACAAACTGGATTAATGTCTCAGTATAAGTAAAACAAAATTCAGGAAAGCATTACAATACTAAATAGGAAGGAAAACTCCACTCCAGTTCCATGCATGGGGGCACCAGGGTAGGCAGTAGCACTGGCTTGGGCTGCAGACAGAATAGGAGCCACTTATGAGGGTCTGCTCTTTCTGGCAGTGCCATTCATGAATGACTAGTGCCTTTTGGAGTGATACTTTTCCATCCCTGGGATCGTGTCCTTTCTGTGAGGAAGGAAAATTTTCTTAATCCCACGCCATCCCACATCATCCCACAGCCTTGCTGGCATTTCATAGGCCCATAAAAACCAGATGTACTGTTGCCTGTGGATTAGGACTTAGTCCTGCTTTCTAAAGCTTTCTAGCAGTGATGCAGAAGTGAAGTATCATACTAATCTTAAAAGCCCTGAAATATACAAAGTTAAACTGAGATGATTTTATTCCACTTGAAAGCAATTTACCTTGAGGAAAAAAATTATTCTCCCTCCTTAAAAAAGAATCTTAAGTATATGGCAAAAACACAAAGATTACATTACCGTTCCACAAATGTACAGCTCATTATAGAAATGTGCTCTGTATTTGTCAATCAGACAAAAAGCATACTTAAAAATTGATGTACAATATTTTTGATTAGGAAATAAAATTGCCTAGAGATTAAAGTCCTGATGTTTAATTTATTCTGTATTTTATCAGCCTTTCCCTTCTTTCTCTCTTTTTTCTCTTTGCATGCTCATGCATTTATAAGTAGAATTCAAATAAAGTAGAAAATTAGATAGCTCTCTTGGCATGACTTGGAAGGGATGATTGCATTAAGGTTACTGACAATTGACGCAGTCTGCTGAAAAAATTATCAATGTGTAAGTTTTATGTAGTGCTAGATTGGACAGCTATTACAAGCCTTCTTTTTAATACAGGAACAAATACCTTAAACGACTGTCCAGTTCTGTATTATTGTGTGGATTGTGACGTATAAGCTTTGTTAACTTTCTAAAAGAGGAGAGAGTGATTGTTTCAAAGCATCACAGGGAGAGGTGAGGGTGGGCAGGATCAGAAGAGTGCCTGTGCTGTACAGGCAGAGCAGGAACCACCACTCCCTCCCAGCAAGTTTATAAGCTGCTCACATTTAAAGATCAGTGAAATGTCTGCTCTATAACCTTCTTCAAAGCCCTACCTTTGCACTTTTTTTTTATCAGACACAATTCTCTTGATCTGCCCATGCAGACACGCCTTGTTCTGTGCAGAATTCCTATGGCTTAATATCAAACTGAAGAACTTGCAGTAAGATAATACTCAGTTTTAAGAAATGCAGAACCTCCAGTTGTGCTCTCCTGCCCTACAGGATAGACTTAATTTCTGAATATAATAAATCTTATTCACAAAGAGAGTAGCTGAACAAGCAGCTGAAACTTGGATTTCTCCTTTCTGACTCACACATGGGCAGCAGGTCTTGTGATCTGAACTCCAGCACGAGGTTTCTCAGGAGGCAGGATCTCTAAGGAACCACAGACAGCCAAAAGAAGGGCAGGTGCACCTTCCTGTCTTCATTTCTTCCTTCGTTCTCTTACAAATGATGTGGAGGTATTGAGGATCGCTTACAAGGGTGTTGAAATCTGCTCTTACAGACTGAGCATGTTCAATTGCTCCCAGTAGGTCCATGCTGACTGGGTCACCTCTACACAGACCCTGAAATTACAGGTGTGCTGTAATGCCAGTGGAACCCAGGGATGTCGTATACAAAGCCCAGGCCACTCTAGGAGGGAAGAACTTTCAGATAACAGATATATGTGAAAAAAATACAAAAAAAACCCCAAAAACCTGTTTGATGATATTTGCTAGGTGATACTAAATTTATAGCTTTGGGGAGGTGTCACCAGATAACATGCAACAAGCAGTGAATGAAGTTGACAGCAACAGGAACATGTAACTTAAGTTGTCTGGGGGTTTTGTTCAAGAGTTGCTTCTACACAGACCTTACCACCCTCTGCAGATTTATTATGGAGTAAGGGAAGGCAGATGGGGAATTACCAAGGTGATGTAATGCCTAAAGTGTATTTTGTGATTACTCACTTGTATAGATGTTTTCTAAGAAAAGTAATCTTATCTATTCCTTGCCACAGATGCTACCTAATCAGGCTTGTGATCCAAACAGAAATGATTTATGTTAACGTCAAGTCAAAGCTCTCTTGGAAATCTTGTTAAAAACAAAAAAAAATACCTAAAGCAAAAACTCAAATGTGAGCTTTCCCTTTGTTATCAGTATGGTCTAGCATGGAATTGCGGACTTTTGTAGCGAGCTCATCTAAATGAGCAAGTTTCCAATTAAATTGAAATTTTATGCAACTATGAACTGGTATTGTTATTTTGCTGCTATATGCTCTACAGAATGAAAATATTTTTAATTAGTTGGTTGAAATAGATGAATTTGTTACAAAGCACCAGCTGGAAGACAGAGAGCAAGCAAAGGGGTCTGCAAGCATGATTCTTCTGTTCTGACAAAGAGTACTTGACATGATACACCTGAGGCAATTCTAAAATTGCAGGTTGTTGCCATATTTTCTTTGTATCAATTGCAGTACACGTCTGCACTGACCCATGATGCAGTCCTGGTCATAGCAGAGGCTTTCCGGTACCTGCGAAGGCAGCGTGTGGATGTCTCCAGGAGAGGCAGTGCTGGAGACTGCCTGGCGAACCCTGCGGTGCCGTGGAGCCAAGGAATTGATATAGAAAGAGCACTGAAAATGGTAAGGGCAAAGATAACAGCTGAAGAGCAGCAGCAGCAATTCTGTAGTGCTTGTGTCCTGATCCATGCACACAGAGTTCCTGTACTCACACAAACACTGCCGCTCCTCGGGGGAAACCAAGTGAAAGCAAAGTTAATGATGATCTTCAAAGGATAGATGAAATATATTCAGTAGGGTGCAAGATGTAACATACTAGCTCTCAAAACTTTGGCCAGAATCCCTCTGGCACTGATGCAGCAGCTCCTGATTGTCCCCACCAGAGCACCTACAATACCCCAGCTTCCCAGGAGAGTGAGCATGAGCCATTTTGCAGCCAAACCCATATTGGGGGTTTCTAAAGTCATGCTGAACCTGCAAGTCTGACGAACAGAACTAGACTGGATCTTTGGCACATGTGTTGTAATTATTGCAGGGATAGATGTGTTTATGAACTTAAATGCATGTGTGCAGTTTTGATAATTTGCCAGTAAAAAGTCAACTCAGATTGGTTTAAAACCGTGAAGAAATTGTTGTTGGGCATAGCAGTACTGATAGATCTCAGCACCAGCCTGAACCTAGGAACAGTTTAGCCTCCAGCCAGTTCTCATTCCTGGCATAACTTTGTGCTCAACCACATTACTTTCTGCATGGCCAAATTTTTATCCCTAACACTAGTTATGGCATGGGATCCTACCTCACTTATGTCTCTAATTTTGTTGATTTTTAACTCTTTTTAGTCTGCTATTTGTGTTAAAGAAAGTGACAACAGGAAAAAATTGGATAAATGTTTTCGTAGATACAAAAGACAAGATTGCTGCTTTTAATCTGGTTCAAATAGCTCTCAAACCTGTTAGCACTGATTATATTAATGCTGATGTAGAACTGGAGTGACTGAGATCAGAATTAAGCCTGTGTTAGGTGTAAACAAATCCTAAGTCAATCTTCATTCACTTAGCTTAATTACTGCTTTTTCTCAGCTAGCAGATTGGAAGGATTATATCAGAATATTATAATGAGTTGTGGATGGTTATAATCAGATTATATGACTCTCAAAACTGAGATGGTTTAGTCTCACACAAAAAGAGCCTGAGCTCTTTTTTATGCCATTTTTTCACCTCCTAACATATGCCCCAACTGCACATTGAGTAGTGTAGCATTACATGCTTTTGAAGAGAAATAACTAAATTCAATCTTCACAATAGTTAAAGACTTTGTACTGTGCTGATGTACAAGGTATTCATCTCAATAGAGAAAACCAACACTGCAATAAGACATTCTCTTATTTAGGAGAATTTATTTTAAAACATATATAAAAAGGCATGATTGGCAAAAAATGCAGAAGTTTGACTTTTAGCTGGTTGCCATGAATTTTTAGCTGTTCAGAGGCATGTAAGTGAGGTTTACATACACCTCCAACGAGAGCTACCCAAGATCATCCCACATGGCCTTCCCGTACCCATCCTGTCCATCACCTTCTCTCCTTCTATTCAGACAATGATCTTGAATCTTTGCTCAGGGAAAAAAACCCCAATGATTTAATAATTTTTCCTCTCCACTCTCTAGCATCAACTCAGATAGGAATATTTTTTTCCAAGATATCCTTGAAATATCTATCCCATGCCAGCAGAAGGTCCAGTGCCTCACTATAGTCATCTTGCTGGCAAGATAGGCATTACTTGAAACTTCTTCCCAACAGACTTGAAAACTGTGCATATCTTTGTTTCTGAAGCTGGTTCTAATACATCAGGTGGCAGACAGTTTACCTGAACAGATCTATAAACTTATAAACAGTCACTCTGTGATTGCCTCCACACACTGTGTTTGAGTCCTGGCGAGCCTTCCTGCCTCAGTGCAGCCACGTTTTGCAAAGTGCCGAGTTTTCTCACCAAAGATAGAAACAAATTAAATTTGAAGCCAAAAGGTGTCCAGTGCACGAAGCTCCTGTTTCAGTGGGCATCAGGATGGAGCCAGAGTAACAAGCTCTGTGAGACACCCAGTCACTGCTGTGCTAGGCAGTGGACAGCTTCCAGTAAATGCCAAAGGCAGGCACAGCAACTCACATCTGGATGCAGCTTATATGTCAACTACCCTACAAATACATTTGCTCAGTCCACAGTTGATAAGACCCCTTGGGGTGAAATTTGGTTTTCAAATTGCAATTCATCTCTCTATCCATCTGGACACAGGAATACCTCAGATTTTTTCCAGCCCCCATAGTGATATAAACTGTTTTAAAGAAGTTTCAAATCCACTTACTGATAGAGAGAAACTCCCTTGTATGTCAGTGTGAATTTGGCTCGCTGGATAATTTGAGGTCCATGGGATTTTTGTTTTATGTAGCCTCACACTGCATCCCAAAGCAGTGAACAGCAATCAGTCACCAGCCCTGAACAGTTTGCCTTTGACTAGTCTAGCATCACCTCTTCCTGTAACTTCTCCAGTTTTTGCTAAATATTAAAGATAATTTGCCCCTACTGAAGTTTGAGACTGTTACCTTTTCTGCCTGAGATGACAGCTTGTCAGTGTTGATAAGTGATAAATGAAAATACCTCATCCTTTCATACAGGGAAATAAGAAAGGGGGGTTTTTTGAGACAAAGTACTTTATACTTCCCCTTCAGATGATTCATGTGAGTAGGTAATGATAATGATTTACTGTCTGTACACCCATCCATCCTGACTGAGACCAAAACTCCATAAGCTGTAGAGCCAATTGTCTGTGCTCATTCAGAGAAGACATTTGTTCCTTTCTCCTACACTGGGACTGATCTTAAAATAAAGCATTTCCCAGAATGAGCAATGATGTGCCGTCCTGGTTTGTACTGCGGATCACTCTGTGCCATATTGTGAGGGGTTTAACTGCACTAATTGTTGCTCGTGCCTCGCTGATGTTCCATTCTGTACCAGTGAACCCAGCGTGACCAAGCATGGCAGAATCAGTCTTTCTTAACATTTAACATACCTGCAGGGCTAATTTCACCAAAATGCAGCTCACTCTGGAAGTGAGTCACCAGCTGAGTGCTAACAAATATGTACAGCTGGAACTCGGAGAATGGGGACTGAGGTTGTTTGGAGCAGTACAACCGGCTGTGTCAGAAGCAGTACAAGTCTCTTATATAGATAAAAAAGAAAGTGAATCTTTTATTAAAATAATTTTCTGTTTATTCCTTGAAGGTGCAAGTTCAAGGAATGACAGGGAACATCCAGTTTGACACCTATGGGCGGAGAATGAATTACACAATTGATGTGTATGAAATGAAAGCTGGTGGATCGCGGAAGGTGAGTTTCAAGACATGGATCCAGATTTCACACCTTCACAAATATTTATTCCAAGAAACCAATGAAATTCAAAAATACCAGAGGTGCAGTGTAATAACAGGGTCCTGAGGAATATCCCCTTCATGGTGTCTTCCCTATCCCAGGAACTCTGTTATATTGAATTTCTGGACTAAACCCTCACCCAGCTTAACCGGTTCACTGGGTTCCTGGTTTCCATGTCAACTTCAAACACAACTTTTTCCCTTAAAACCCTTTGGAGCTTTTTCACTGCCAAACATACTTGCTGTCATGGTCCTGTGCTTAGTCCTATCTTCTAAATTCCTCTCCATCTTTCCTTCCTTTTCCATATTGGGCTTTGGAGCCACAGTGAAGCTGGAACCAGTGAAACCTTCTGAAATTAACAGAAAATAAGTTTGGTTTTAATTAGAATTTCATATTAATTCTCCTGTCTCCTAAATAAAGCATGGATCCTAAGTGGGATAGTTGTCTAGATTGGTGTTATAAGAGAAGTTTGAAGTTCAAAAAAATTAGGTAGACAGGGTCACAAAAGTACTGAGAAAAGAATGTGTGTAGGTGAGTCTCTTAAATCCCCTGATTTCACCTGGAGATAGGCTCTTGACCTGCTTGTTCACTGCCAAGGCTCCTTAAACATTTCTGCACATTTGATAACCAAATACCTGTAAACCGGGTCCAGCCACTCAGGGAGGTGTACAGTGCAGAGAACAGTGTTACTCCTGTGTTGTGCAGAAATACAGAAGCTGTTGTGATAGCCTAGTGGTGCAGCCAAAGGTCAGCACCAGCCAGCTGATAAAGTCACCTCGTGCTCACAGAGGGTTTTGTGTCTCACACTGGAGATAATGCAGCTGTGCCTGCATTGCTAATGATGCCTGTGCATCTGCTCTAAAGCCAGCTCAGGTCTGCAGGGGCTGTATTGCACAAAAATCAGAGAATTTGACCCAGAATGCTGTGCAGCTTATTTTCTTCTCTGTACTATGTTCTTATGCTATGGACATACGGGAATTTGTTCCACAGGCACCATGCTGATGTGAATTGAGATTGGGAGAATTTAATATGTATTTTCACTTAGATTTGGCTTGTGCTGATTTGCTCTTGGACTTGAGAACATAATTTCTTTAAGGAAATAGCTGTAAAGCTAATGACAAAAACAGTGAATGAGAAATGTTACAAACCCTTATGTTTTGACAGTTCCTTTTACAAGTTCGGGTACCAGAATCCTTGTAAAGGTATGAGGTAACAATCTCCATTTTTATAGGCTGGTTATTGGAATGAATATGAAAGATATGTGCCAGCATTAGATCAGCTGCCCTCTAATGACACTTCATCCGTGGAGAACAGAACTATAGTAGTCACTACCATCTTGGTAAGTTTTATGTTTTTAGTGTGTTTGTGTTTAGGTAACAAGGCACATGACTCCTGAGGTGTGTTAGACACCTTGTCAGGAGGCAAATGTTGAATACTGTCTGAGTTCAAGTGACTGGAAAGTTCAGTATCTTCCAGAGATGTTCTGAGGGCTTGACTCTACTAAATTATATAAGTATCAGTAAATCTGCCCACAGGAGGAGCTCACTGAGCTCACCATTGTGCTTTGCTGCTTCCCAGACACTTGAACTCAAATGGAGTGCCTCACATAAGTGGAGTTATTATGCATGCATGTAAATGAGCACAGAGATTGGCCTTGCTGCTGTAGAGTCAAATCTTGCACCCCTCACTCAGGTACAGCTGCTGTGAACTCAACCCCTGTGGACTGAGTAAGGGTGGCACAATGAAGCCTGTAGAGACCTGGAACTGCTCTAGCACTGGGTGAAAAGCAGCCTTTACCTGTGCAATTCCAAAGGAGCAAATCTCTTCCGGTGTGTCACGAGCAGCAGCACCTGTGTCAGTCCCAGTGCCTCTACAGACCTGCTCTGTACAGCGTTCATTGGGACTTTTGTGCTTTTTACAGTTCTACTAAGCATGAGACAATTTTATGCTGTTTCCTGAAGCATTGTATTTTATAATCCCATGGATTTAGTGAGATATAATCAGCATTTCAACTAGAATTTTCCAAGAAGGCTAAGGGAATTCAGTGACGCAAAGTGCTGCCGAGGATTTGAGCCTAATTTCCCTTAGGCTACTTTGAAAATATCTCCATCAGAGCCCCATTCTTGGCCACTGGGGCCATAGGAAATTGTGGTGATGGTACAGGTGTTGGATATTTCAGTCTTTGAAGGCTAAAACTTGAATTATTGCTACAGCGATGCTTTTTGCCTGTCTAATCAGGCCTAATTGTGCAAACGGAAGTGTAACTTTTTTTAAAAAGTCCTGTTGTCTTTAATGGCTCCTTACCAGGAATACAATCAATAGTATGTGTGGCTGTAGGATCAGCCAAGGATTTTTATGCTGCAGAAGTCTGTCTTTCTAATTTCTGTACCAAAGCGGGAAATATTGTAAATACTTGCCAGTAATATAAAGGATAATAACAGCTCTCATTTTGTGTGGTTTACAGCTGTATTTTACATTCATAGACTTTTGATCTTTACTTTTGTTTCAAAGGAATCACCATATGTAATGTATAAGAAAAACCATGAACAACTAGAAGGGAATGAGAGATATGAAGGATATTGTGTAGACTTAGCTTCTGAAATAGCAAAACATGTTGGAATAAAATACAAACTGTCAATTGTTGGAGATGGGAAATATGGAGCTAGGGACCCTGAGACTAAGATATGGAATGGCATGGTGGGTGAACTGGTCTATGGGGTAAGTTTCTCTTAACCTTCCTTTTAATGTTCTTTATAAAAATTATGCTCAAAGTTAATAAACTGCAAAATAAAGATCATCTCTTTGAATACTACCTTTAAAATTCTAGATATTTCTTTGTATTGCCATTTTTTTTAGTCTACTTTTCTAATTGTTTTATTGCAGGAAAGTGTCACATTTTTACTGCTGTTCTCCAAATCAGAGTCCAGAAAATGCTGAGAAGTAGCATTGGGCAAACTTCAAATTCAGAATTTCCAGTTTGCTCTTCATATGCTTCTTCTTTTGCCAGATCTTCTTTTTCTGTAGCAGTCTCTTAAGTGCTGGGGGGGTGTATTTCTCATTAAAGGTCTGATCTGGGTGCTGAGCCTTGCTTTGATCTTGGTTTGTGTTTGGCCAGACCCATTTAGCTCCACGGTTGCTTTTCAGGGTAAGAAGCAATGCACCCACAAGTTTTTTTTTTCGCTTTAAAGCCTGGGTTTGGCTTCAAAAATCAACTGTCAGACAAAAAAAAATATTAAAAAAAAGCTAATTCATTGCATTGCTCTTTATATTTCTATATTGGGTGTACATCACTTTGTTTAGTAAGAACAAAAACAGTCCGGAACTGCCATTTTAGAAACTTCTTTGAAAATGAGAATTTTGGAATACAGATAAACCAGATGGAAGGGGGAGAAAATTGGCTTTGCAGAAAAGACTTCCCAAGCTGATATTTCAACTTTTTTTTCCTTAAATGCTAATGAGATGATTTGTGATTCCGCCCAAATCTTTTTTGCAGTTTATTTTTAACAAGCTTTCCTTTATTAAAAATATCTCAGCAGAAGTGCATATTTCAATTGCCTCCTTTTGTTCTGTGGCTCAGTGTAATTTCTAAAAGTCACCTCAAAATTTCCTTGGGATAATGCATAATCATTCTTGCAAAATGTTTGGTGAGATAATGCTTTTCAAATGAATCAGTCTTTTTTAAGTAATTGCTAGATTTTCACAGGTTTTCTTACTCTGGAGCAGTCAATCCTGATGCCTTATTATGTAATTGGTAGCCTGTTAAACTCGAAAATGTTTTGTAGAAATAACAATGTATTTGTTGGATTGTATTATGGCAGGGAAAGAAATCTACTGATTACAGAAAGTAAACAGGGTTCTGGACCCTTGGATTGCTTCTTTGCTTCCCTGTTGCTTTGAGGTTTGACATTATGCAAATCTTCTGAACTCCCCCTGCCTCAGTAGTGCAATTTGGGAAACTGATGTTCGCCCTCTTAGAGAGCACAAGTCCACTGAGAACCTCTGAAGCAAAGGTTTCGTTTAGTTCCAAGCAAATTAGATTGCACTGAAAACCTATACCCTCAGTTGCTCTGTGTGTGGTTCAAGAAATATCAAGAGTATCAGCTGTAATTGGGTCCTTTTGATGTACTTGCAAGTGTCAAGCAATGAAACTCGTTCATTCACTTAAAAAATAACCATACCACGTGGAAAAAGCATGGCAAAAGAGAGCCTGAAATTGCTGGTAACAGTCAGAGCACAGGGCCTGTCTGCACTAGGGGAGGAAAGGTGTGATGTGAGCCACAGCTTTTGTGTCTTGAGACCTCTAAGATTAGTCTGTGCAGCTGCTGTGCCATACAAAATGCACCTGCATAAAGGGCCTCAAAATGCTCTGAGGGCTGGAGCACCTGTCCTGTGAGGAAAGGCTGAGAGAGTTGAGACTTCAGCCTGATGAAATGAAGGCTCCAAAGATACCTTAGAGCACCTTCCAATACCTAAAGGGGATACAAGATACATGGAGAGGGATGTTTTACAGGGTCATGTAGTGATAAGACAAGGGGGAATGGCTTTAAACTGAAGGAAGGTAAATTCAGATTAGATATTAGGGAAAAGTTATTCATTGTGAGGGTGCTGAGGACCTGGCCCAGGTTGCCCAGAGAGGCAGTGCATGCCCCATCCCTGGAAACATTGAAGGTCAGGCTGGACAGGGCTCTGAGAACCCTGATCTAGTGGAATCCACCCCTGCTTACTGCAGGAAGGTTGAACTGGATGATCTTTAAAAGTCCTTTCCAACCCAAACCAATGTGTGATAAGCAGCTTGGCTGCAGCTGTCTTTTCCACAGCCTCCTGGGATCAGCCTAACTCAGAGAGCTCTGCCTCTTTAGCATCAAACCTAGCCCTAACCATACTTGTGATCTTTCTACACCAGCAAAACCAGCCCTGCAGGCACCACAGACCATTCCTTAAAACAACCCCAGAAGCATCCCACCATTCTCATTTTCCCCTGCAAAAAGGTCAGTTCCTTTGTATTCTGAGCACAGTTTTCATCTGTGTTTTCTTGTTAATGAAAAATTGAGGAATGTTTCCCTCCCTGACACCCAGCAGTTCCTGTACTCATACTGTGAGCTGTTACTGAAGCCTCTCCACTGCAATGCTCAATTATTCAAAGGTCAGATGTGTCCCGTGAGGTTTGAGTACAGACTCAGGTTAATGCTTCCAGCCCCGTGCTGCTGAGCCAGCTCCCCAAACTGCCCAGCTGAACTGAGCTTGCAAGCTGCATGGAAATCCACCTGGCTTTCTGTAAACAGGGAAAACAGCCCCTGAACAAACCTGTACAAACCTCACCAGCCCTCCAGACCTTTTCCCAGCTCTGTTTGCAAACATTGTGAAATACCCTTGGCCTCTTTCTCCATCCACTGAGAGGGGGCTGTGTACCACACAGGATGTGCACTTAAGCCCTTTGAAGATGAGAAATACTCTGGAAGTGCTAATTATTTGGAGCAAGCACCTCATTTACGTGCTGACTTTCCTTTATCTCTCATGGGCTTAAAACTCTATTAGGGAACTAAAACTATGTTAACGTAATGCCCCTGTGAATCTTGTCAGCAAAATGACTCAAATTTGGCTCCTCTGGATTCCATTTTGGGAAGACAAGAGGCAGATTAGATTTTGAGTACCTTTGTTAGCATCTATGGAAGATAGACTTGGTAGGATAAAAGGAGCCTGATTGGTTTTGGTACCAGTTATCCAGCAGCTGAGCTGAGCGGTGGCAGAAACACAATCCTTTAGATTGCATTTGTCTCAAGTGATAACCAGTGCCTAGTCATTTGTCAAATACAGCATATTCCTGACCCAGCAGCCTCCTTGCCACCACCTGGCACTGCTGGAGCATCTCAGACGGCTTTTTTAATGCTGAGCCCTTTTTTTGCATAGCCCCATGCATGCAACTCTTTTCTAAAATTGCTCTTAGGACAGTCATAGGAAATTAACAGCTTGTCATTTTAATGTTAAAACCCTAATTAACTCTATTTAATGTTTGGGTTGTGCCAGTTCATTGTTACTATTCCTCTCTCTTCCTATGGAATGCAGCCCCGAGTCAGGGGAGAAAAGGCAGCCTGCAGACCACTGGAGGGGAGGGGTCTCGATGTGCCCTGAGCTGTACCCAGAGCAACAGGGGTGAAGTGTCACCGTGCTGCAGCTCTGGAGGGAGGCACAGCCCTGACTCCAGTGTAGGACTCACTGCAGGTCGGCATCAGCTGGGCCGACTGGAGCAATCCCAGGAGTTCCACATTGCCATTTACACACTAAAGTGCTTCCCATTAGAAATTCTCTCTCCCCTGTCCCGTATCACATGAGGTCTGGTTGGAGGGCATAAAAGTCTGCTGTGCTGTAGGGTCCCTGAAGGACAATCTGAGCTGTCCCCCTCAGGCCTCGACCTGTGGATTTGCAAGGGGCTATAGCAATGCCCCTGGTAGCAGAGGGATGGCAGCCCCAGAGGCTGGGAATTCTGCCTAAGCAGATATTCCCAAACTCCTTTGCTTCAGGCAGGAGAACTCAGCAGTCTTGCCGGAGAGGAACTAACAGAGCTTTGTAGTTTGTTAGCAATTTTTAAATATTGTTAATAATAGTAGTAATGATAATTGTAATACTAATTAATAATAATAATAATGAAATTTGGCTTAAAAGGAAATTTATTTGGTTTTTCATAAATCAAAGTGTCAATTCAGGCTGAAAAAAGAACCTTAATTTTGCTCTTTGTCTCTAATGGCATTAAAATAAAACTCTTCATCCTACCAGATACCCATTCAAACAATGTTATTTTTTTAAACTAAGAGAAATTTCCAAAGAATAGTGGAAATTTTCAACAGAATAAAAATGGAAAATAGGTAAAGCTTTTTTCCTGGACATTTCAGAAGGGGAGTACTAAATCGTTTTCAGTCCAGGAGACTGAATCGCTATTGAAATCTAACCAGCAGAGCAATCCAGCAAGGCAAGTGCTGTCCTGCAGTGACCCAGGGGCTGAGGACGTGCCCTTGGCTGGGGCGGAGGAGCAGCAGCACCTCCCTCGGCCCCTGTGCTCGGGGCTTTGCACCCACCAGCTGCTGAGCACTAGACAGTCGTCTTTTCTCTTCTGTGGGGTCAGCCTCTTTCTGTAGGCTTTTATTTCCTCTTCCCCTTTTAAAGCCGGCTGCTGTTCTTCCTTCCCTGTTCAGCCAGGGGAAGCCATCCCTCCCTGGGCCTGATGCTTTTCACAGCGCTGAGGCTAATTGGCAGTAGTTTTAACACAGATCTTAATTGTAACTACAAATGCTTTGGGAATGAAAAGAGCAGCCAGACCTTACAGCCTTTAAAACTCTGCTCAGGTTAAAACAAGCCTTTGTAAAAACCTCTCAACATGTAAAATAGCACAAAGGAATGAAGCAGGGATGTAAAGGACAGGCAGTCCCCGGAACACAGCAGCCTCCGCAGTCTGTCAGAGTGGGACTGCCGACACATCTCCCTGCCTTTAGCAGACTCACCAGCTTCGTGTGGGGCTGGCCTCTCTGGCTCTACCAGCAGCACGTAGAAATACTAAAGATGGCACACACAGCTTTTGAATCATAGCAGAGAGGCAGACTAATTCAATTCCTACTTTTTCTTAGAACCTCCCCCATGCTCTTAGTCTGTGGCAGAGCCTGACTGTGCCATGAGTGGGTGAAGCTTGTCCTTTGCTCCTCACTCCTGCTTTCTGCAGGGAGGAAGCCCAGGTGCAGGTCCCTGAAGGCAGCTGTGATGCTGCTGCCCTGCAACTCAGACAGACCCTCATCCTGCACATGTGGACAGATGTGGGGTCCCTGGCCAGCCTGAGCTGTGGTGGGGGACAGGATCACAGCCCTGGCACAGAGCCACGCTGCCATGGTCCTGGGCTTTGGCTGACCAGAGTCCAAGCACAGGCAGCGGAGGCACACGTATGTCCACAGCCCCAAAAGCAGATGTACCCTTTATGTCTCCATCTGTGAATGGCAGGAGTGCGTCAGAATGAGCTGTGGGCATCCACAGAAATCACAAATGGACTTAACTTTGACAAACTGTGGCAGGCAGGGCCAGCTGCCATTTTAACACCTTAATACCTTTCTACACTGCTCAGCTAGGGCACATTTAGACTTCAATGCAGCATGTTGCTGGTCGGATATAACCTGCTGGCTTTAAATAAGTGTGAACTAATGTGTTAAAACCACATTGTCCCCATGACCTGGCCTCTCAACACACCCTGAATATCCTTGGGGATATTGGACTGCCTTTACAAAGGTAGCTCTTACCAGCTGATGCCACAGGTGATGTGTTGCTCTGTCTGATGCTCTTTTCTGGTACCTGGAAACCTCAGACTGCACTGAGAAGTGTTAAAACATGCTCAGAGACAGTCACCATTACAGCGCAGTCTTCTGGTGCCCCTGTGTATCTGCATTCAGCACTTTTGGGGTGCCCAGAGGTCTGGCTGCCAATGGAAGTCGGTCAGTATCCCTCTGCTTCAGTCTGCATAGAGCTGGGGTGCTGCTTGGCTTCCTGTCACACAGAGTGACTGCAGTCCAGACCCACTTCTTGAAAAGTGACCCTCAAGCAAAGGAGGTGTTCAGTTCTGTGAGCAGGAGTGACCCAAAGCAAATGCAGGCAGGAGCACAGCCCAGATCTCTTGCTGCCTCTACTGCACCGCTTTAAATTTGGGAGGGTCATCAACAGTAAGCAGAACAATCCCATCCCTCCTTTTGGATTACAGAGCTGGAACATCTTATCATTTTTCATTCTCCATGTAGAAGGATATTTCCATTTGCCTTTTTGTTTTCCCTCCCCATAAGAGTCTGGAGGTTTGCAGCTCCCTGGGGTCATCTTTGAGCAGAGTGGGCAGCGCCTCTGTGCTGCCTGTCCTCTCTAACTCCATCCCTCCCACACTAGCTGGCAAAGACAGAGCAAGCCTCAGAGGAATCCATGACATTTCTCGCCCTGCTCAAATGCAGTGAAGATGATGTTTGAAACGCCATTAGTCATGAGTGATTAGCAAAGCTCAGTTGTTGAGGTTCTTAAACCCCTCTCCAGTTCTGTATGGAGAAGGGCATGTTTGTGGTTGTGTTCTTTTTAATCGAGCTCAATTTGTGTGGGTTCTGCTTATCTGCAGCCATAACAGGGAAGGAAATTCTCAACAGTGCTGCAGTTATTAATGATCCTTTAGGGTGCTTAGAGCTCTCCATAAGCTCTCCATTTCAAATACTGTATCTCTAAATAAATAAGCAAAGACAGAACTGGTTTTTAGCTTCCCTAGTGCAGCTAATATTCAGGGAAGTGGTGAGCAACCAGGCTTGGATATTGGACTGTAGCTGGTCCACTCGCAGTGCCCTGGTTTCCCAAGACCCTGTGTGTGAAACCATGCTTGTTCCCTATGCAGAAACCATTTGCTGCCATGTTCACTAAGGGATGAGAGTGGCTTTTGGGGTTTCCAACAAATTGAGTTCCTTTGGTAGGGATGGTAGGAAAGCAGGAAGACTGAAATGTATCAGAAAATTAGTATTTTTTTCCAATTAATATTAAAATGCAGTTTGAAATTATTTACAAAGAAATCTGTATTGCAAGACATGAACATGGTAACAATCAGGGCTTTAACAAGTGATTTGTCTGTGCTTCAGCATCAGCTTCATCCCCCCATAGGAACATCCTGCATGAACGCAGCTGGGTGTGAAGGAGATACAGACCTTATTGCATGCTGCATCAGTACTTAGGAAGAGATCCACCACGTCTACTTTGGCAATTAAAATATCACTTTGAGAGAATTAAAATTCTCCAAGTCCATGAAAATGCTCCAGAAAGTAAATGCTCTAACAGCTGAAGCAGCCTTTCCCTCCCTTGACGGGGTATTCCAAGGCTGACGGTCCACGTGCGGAAGTGCCTGGTGGGAAGGCACCTTCCTCCCACCTAATCTTCACTTCACATGGAGCCATTGCTAAGTCTCCACAGGGGTCCTGATCCATTCAGCTTGCTCTAATAAGGATTAATTTGTAAGCACCTCATTAGTTCGACAAAAAGTACAGTGGCATGGTCAAAGTGCTTAGTCTTCCAGCTGGCTGTGGACTCTGACTACATTTGAAACTGATATTCTGAGTGACTCTCGCCCTGACTGCAGACATCTAGTATTTAACAGGAACTCTACAAGCAGCAGCTGTTAGAGAAATATATGTTTTGGGGCAATTCCTCAGTGAATAAGTTTCAACATCTTCCGAAGATGTTACCTCACTCTGCCCATATCCTCCCCTCCAGTCTCTCCATTACTTAGGTGATGAACACATTCATCTGCAAAGCCAGTAAACATTCAGGCATCCAAAGGCATTTTCAGTTTTTATATTCAAGCCATGTTCAGCTAGATTTTTGCAGTAAGGGACCGCAAATCAGCTGAGGTTTTTCTCCTTGAGGAAAGGGCCACTCAAAGGGAAAGGCAGGGTCCCAGTACACATGACTGTCAAAAGGGGCTGAGCCGGGCTGTCAGAGGGGGCACCCAGGGCCATGATTTCTGAGTGGCTTCCTTACATACACGGGCATGGTTTTATCAGATTATTCCAAGCAGTGAACTTGTGCACATACCTTGTAGCTGCACATTCTGATATGAACTGTCAAGAGATATTTTTGGGTGGCTGGAGCAAACCTTGAGGTTGTGTGTGCAAACGGGTGCCCTGCAGAGAGAGGCAGCTGTGGGGAGGGCCAGCCCTCATCTGACAAGGCTGTCATTGGTCTTGGTCTGCAAACCCTGAGCAGTGCTCCAGGATGGCTGCACGGTGCTGCCAAGCACCAGCAGGCACCAAGCCCGTGATGCTCTTGGATGCCTTGGGTTTTAGCTTTTATATTTTTCAGATTCTCTGCTGCCTGGTATGTAACTCTGAAGCTTCATATTAGGTGTTAGTAAATTCTCTTCACAGGGTAGTTAGACAAAACAATCCCTTCCCAGCTAGAGAATCAAAGACAACCGTTACCCAAAAAGCATGAACACTAGCAAAGAGAAGGTGGCAAGCCGGGGGGGTTGAGACTTCATGGAGCAGGAGCTGTAACTGGATACTTGAACTCAATATGTAGATGAACCAAAACTTATAAAAGTGTGGTAACTTGTGACCAGGATCCATCTTGGATTCAACCCTGGTCAGACTCTTGTGCAACCCAAGGTGTGTCCTTCTAAGGCCTTTCGGTAAATACCTATTTTGTTCATTTAATTCTGTGTAGTCTCTGTTCCAGATCAGTCTTTCTAGGCATCTCTTTGATCAGCTGTATGAGAAGCCTTTGCCATTTCTGCTTATCAAATGTAAAACCCAAACCAATAGCTAGGAGGAGGAGCAAAGCAGATATTAATGACAGTCACATACATCACCATCAGATTTACATAAAAACATATTCAATTATTTTATGGCACATATTTTAATTGTATCTTATTAACATTTCCCATTAACTTTTATTCAAACTTCGACTTAATCAGGCTTTATTTTTCCACCAGAAAGAGATGCCTAGTTACTAGTGGGGAAAAAAATCTGATTTAAAAGGTGCACAGTGGTTTAGGTACTGATAAGTTAAGGTTTCCCTAAGAACCATTTTTTCTTTCTGAAATTCTTAATTTCCAATGAAAAGCCTTCTTTAAAAATATCAATAACATGAATAGTTAGAGGGTTTAAAACAGTGTATGTAGATATGTAGACTCTCATAACACACTTCAAATGAAAAGGGCTCTTTTTTTTAGCATTCCATTCCACTCATACAAATACTGACACCTGCTTGAGTACTGGCTGGATCAAGGCTAGATTATCTAAATAGCATCACTTGAATCTTTGTAGCATAGAAATAAAGGTACAGTTAAATATGTTGAAAATCTATTCTGGAATGTTAATTTTTTAATCAGGAAACTGAGTAATTTGTTTTTACAAGCCTGCCTACCCATGGAATCCAGCAAGGATGTATAGATTGAAGGGAAGGGTGTTTGTTCACCAGCACACAGGTGAACGATGAATGGTGCAATAGATGCAATTGTGTTTCCAGTGACACAGCCCCAGAGCACAGTCTGTCACAGGCCCGCAGAGCCTCGGTCTAAGACACGAGGGCACACGTGACACTGCACTCTCCTCAGATTATCCAGGCTATTTACTCCTCAGGGATTCAGAAATCTGTGTAAACTGCTCTTCAGTGGCCACAGAAAGGGTCTGTCTGGTTCCTCTCCCCTCGGTATTTGTTATCTTCTGTCCCTTACTGCAGTGGAGTTTTAAAGGAGCATACAAACAGTAGCACCCAAGTGCAGCTGAAATTCAGTGACTGATTGCTTCTCATGGGTTCCTTTTAAATATCCTGGACTAATCAGTAAGTCAATAGGACTCACTGAAAGAATGGAAAAGAGAAAATTAAAACATAGAAAACACAGAATTTTTCCCAAATCTTCAAGACAAATGGGTTTTTACAGACCATTAAAGAAAATGACATTGTATTGGTTGCCATCTCCCTGTCCAGTTTGTGTAGTGTTTATTCATCCATTTTAACTTATTAGAAGTATCTCTTGCTGTCATGAGCCCCTTGTACAGATTTGATTGTAGTTTTCTTGTTAATAATTTTCTGTTAATATCATATAGTCCTTAACTTTGGTGACTGCAAAAGAGCCTGCAAAAAATTTATTTCCACTCACTCTTGTAATTTAGCATCTGATTTGATAGCATGAGACTCTAGATTGTGATTCTCTTGTGTCTGACTTGTGACTAACTTGGGTTTGTTTTCCCTTTTCAGAGAGCAGATATAGCTGTTGCCCCCCTCACCATAACATTGGTGCGAGAAGAAGTCATAGACTTTTCCAAACCCTTTATGAGCCTGGGCATCTCCATCATGATCAAGAAGCCTCAAAAATCTAAACCGGGCGTGTTCTCTTTCCTGGATCCTTTGGCTTATGAAATTTGGATGTGTATAGTCTTTGCTTACATTGGCGTCAGCGTAGTTCTTTTCCTAGTCAGCAGATTCAGCCCTTATGAGTGGCACTTGGAAGACAACACTGAAGAACCACGTGACCCTCAGAATCCTCCTGACCCTCCAAATGAGTTTGGAATATTTAACAGCCTTTGGTTTTCCCTGGGTGCCTTTATGCAGCAAGGATGCGATATTTCTCCAAGGTTTGTTCCATATCACTCCATCACCTTTTTGCATTTTATGGTCATTTTCTGATGCCATGGTGCATATATGTTACTTTCTCAAATTTCTTTTTAATTCCAAATTTTTTATTTTGACACTTCCATTCAATATTCAGCATCCTCATCAAGCCACCATGCTTGCTACCATTTGCCTCCAGAGTAAGTAGCATTGCTTATAATGCCATTTATGCATTTCTGCCAAACTTATATTCACCATGTTGAGGCTGTAAAATGCATAGGGTTTTCTGTTTTCAGCAATGCTTGGAGGGCTACCGTGTTTTTGCTGCATATCTCATTTTACGGTCATCTCCTTGGTGCATATAACACATTCTGCTTTGCAAAATGAGATTTATTTTTGAAAGTCACATGCAACAGCACTTTAAAACATCTCCACTCCCATCAAGACTCCTGCTAGTCTTTTTACTTTCTTTTGAGCCTAATTTCTCCAGTTTTGTTCTTCTTGAACCATCCTTTCATCCTGCTGGTTACCACCATTTGCACATGTTCACGTGTGTCTCCAGATGTACTGTGTTACTGTCCTCTATGTGTATTGCTATTTCAGTCCAGTCTAATCTGTCCTCCCTCTGTTCATAGTCAATATGGTCTAATAAGCATTGCCAGTTTCCAAAAAGGTTTATCTTATTCATGAAGACGTTCTTTCTGGATAAGGCTCTACTAAAGTATGATTGATATTAGTACCAATTTAACAGAGAGCATTGCTATTAACTATTGTAGAATTGTATTTCTTCTTATAGAAGTATTTTAAAAACCAAATGAAAATAGTGAAGCTCCCTCTAATTGAACAATGCATAGCACAGATTTTTTTTTAATAATGTCTATCATGTTTCTGCATTTACGTTGGTAAAATACTTTGGTGATGTGCTTATTATAAGCAGTAAAATTATCTAGTTTCTTAGTGATAGAGCAATAATTTCATTTTGTAGGACAATAATTTAATAACCAGTTTCCATCTATTTTATTTATTAAAAACACTCTGCTAAGACAAACAGAGTGCAGTTTTCCATTTAACAAGGTTGCTATTTAGAGAAAGAGAGCTCTTTTTCCTAAGTGCTGATATTCAAAATGCACCTTGTTGATATCCAGGTTGCCTTTTTCAATACCTGAATCATTGCAAAGGTGCCAGGTTTTCATGATCCATATAGCATTAGGAGTCTTGAGTTGCCTCAATGAAGGGAGTGACAAAATTTCTATGAAGTTTCTTGGGAAGGATCATGATTTTATCTGTTAGAGTGCAGTAATCATCCTATAAATTTGTTGGTTTCCCCATTTCCTGGTGTCTGGGTGTGCTGCCTCCCTGTGCACTGACAGCTGTTGGCCTCCTCCCCTGTTTGCCCTCTGTTTCTGCCTCGTGCCTCAAACCTGCACTGACACTTTGCCTCCTGCTTGCTGTTAAAGGGGATGAGTTAGTGATAACATTTAAATTGCTGTTGACCATGTGTGCCCAATCTAAAGGACCGGGAAATAAGCACTGGGACATCACATGGAAAGCTGCAGGCATCTCACTGTTTCCACTAGGTCTGGTTATTGACAGTTAAATAGAAGTGCATAGAATTTTTGGGAAGCTCTCATGTGACTCTTTGGCATGGTCAGCCACTTACCTTATATAACAAGTGGAACTCACTGGTTTTTTTCAATACAACCATAATAAATTCCTTGGAAATAGCTATAATAAAAAGGAGAGAGACAGCAATATATCTATTTATTTTATCTGTCCAGCAGAAGCTATTAGCTCAGTATTATTATATGGCCCTTACTTGAAGATGTTGTCCAGTTATTTTGTTATCTTCCATGATAGAATTACAGCAGTTACATGCATTGTTACGGGAAAAAAAAGAGAAATTTAATACCTTGGTTTAAATTCCAGAAACACTGTTCCTTTGACTGATATGTTGATTTAGGTTGATTGAAACGTCAAATTTCTTTTCCATAGAAGGGACTATTCCCAAGTATTCCATCCTTAATCCGTATCTTTGTAAGGTTACACCGTTCACAGTACATTGACTATATGAATGTTTCATACTATTTTGTTGCCACTAAAAGGGGCTTCATTCTTCCATTGTGAGTTTTGTCTGAATAAATTTCTTATATGAGAGCGTACAGCACTCGTAGAGAGATGCCGACAAGCAGTCTGGAGAGATCACTTTTGTACTTGCTGATAAAGGCTCTTTCAGCTGCCTTTGTGTGGAACAGCTGTGACATCTAATGACTAGTTAGATCTATCCTCGGTGAGTATGCTGTGTGGATATTCCAGAGGATATATCCCTATACTCTCCTCTCTGTATTTAATAGGAGTCTTCTAAACAGAATCAGAGAGCAGCCAAAGGCTGGGGTTAGTGCGTCCCTTGATGTGATCAACATTTATTTCAGCAGTTTTGTTCTGCTATCAAAGGCTGCTGTGTTTTCTGCACAGTGAGCTAAAGCATTGAAAATTCACTTTTGAGGGATCAAAAGTAGATTATTAAACTTGCTTTTATGTAAGATGTGTACAGCAAATGGAATCAGGAAGAAACACAGTCAAATTTGTAACAGTGTTCTGAGCGAAATTATCTTTGAAATCTCTATGAGAGCATGTATTTTCATTTTGCTCTTTATTCATGTAGAACAAAGAGGCTAGATTAATTAATTGCTGATGGAAAAAGACAGGAGGGTTATTAAAAACTGTCTCAAGAGGTTGGTCATTTAGAGGGTGTATTTCTAGGTCCCTGCTTTCCCAGCAGAAGACTCAAGAGACTCCTATTAAAGGCCATGGGAATGACTTTGTGGGACTTTCACACCAGCAATGAGAGGGTAACCTGACATTCCTGAAACTCCCACTGCCATTCCTGGGATGGAGCATCTCAAGCCAGCGCTTCAGATGCCGTGTGTGCCTGTTGTGTCTCCGAGGCCAGGGCTGGCTGGGGTGTGAGCCGAGGGCTGGGCCCCGAGCTTGGGGGTCCCAGCTGAGGTGTGCTCAGGATATCGAGGGGCTCCACACTAGGACAGGTGTTCAGGGTTATTTGTCAGCATAACAACCGTCTGATATCGATCCAAACAGCCCAATTAAAAACGGAGAAGTGTGAGGAGCTTATTATGTATGTGTAATATAGGAAATCAGGTATCTTTTATGGCCTTGTGCAGAAACAAAATCCAAGCTGTTTTGATAAATGAAGTTTTGTTTGAATGTATTATGTGTATTGTTCTCCTGGAAACTGAATGTGAATTTGAATGTTTATTTTGTTTTTTCTCTTGTTACTAATTTGCTCTCATTTGACTCCATGCTTCCTTTTAAATTTCCTCTCAAGGTATGCACTCTTCCTGTTTACTTGCTTTTGAAAACACCATCTGACTTTGTTTTGACAATTGAGTTATAATCTTGTTGTTCCAGATCTGTGTTGCTCCTCTCATTTGTTAGCACTCTAATTCACTTTAAAATAATGTTATACAAATTGAGGTGGTTTGCAAAACTGTATTAAGCTAAAGCATTAATTGATTGTTTTCAGTTACATTCTTGCACATGTGGACAGGTGTGGCTTACATCAGAAAAAGAGGTGCTGAAATTAAAAGCTGTGATTTAGTTTTCTATAATTATTATCTAAGTAATAGAAAAACTTTTCTGTGGTTCACAGTATAAACCAAACAGGCACTTTCTGATTACCAGCCTGGTGTATCTGTACTAACCCTTTTTCTCCTGCATCCCTCTACACCAGCCCCTGCAGTGGGTATAAGGAGTCTTCATTTGAGCAGATGGATGGGGGGAACTGGGGTTCTTTGGTCAAGGAGGCTGCCAGGCCATGCTTGTCCATGTTCTTGTTCTTCTCTGTCCGTCTGTCTGCCTTTCCTTCAGTGTCAACTTTGTGGTTTATTTGATTTTTCTTTTGTGACCTCCTGTGACACCTGTGACAGCTGTGTCAGCCCAGACTGCCCCATAGTAGCTGCTGTTTAATCCTTCTTTCTGTGCTCATTGGAAGACTCTGGGAGAAACAATCCTAGTGACATCCAGTTTTCTTTGAAGTGACCTCAGCTCTTCTGAGAACAGCCCTGGTCTCCATCTAGCAAGACCCCTCTCTTGCACATAGGACCCTCAGGGAAGTACTTTCTTTGTCAAGGGATCCCTCCACTCCCACCTTCTCCTGCCTCCCAGGTGGTCTTTGTCCTGTATCTGTCTGACTTGGTTCATGCAGGTTGCCAGACTTCTGGGGTGAGGTATTTTTACCTTTCTCACTGTGTATGATGCTGTCTGGACATGCAGCCCGGCACAAACCTTTTATTGTTGCAGCAATTGGAGCTCGAGTTTTCAGTGGTTTGGAAAGCACTTGTCTTCTGCACATCTCCAACCTAGCAACCCATCTTTCCTACCAACAGAAGGGGCAGCTACCAATGCAAGTAAGATGTTTCCTGTGGGAAACCATAGAGAAAATGAACACATACTATTTTATTCCAAATACTTCCACTGAATTTATCAGAACACTCTGATAAGTCTTTTTTTCATCTTCCTATTTCAAGTCCTGCCTTAAGTAAAGAAAGAGGGCCATGGGAACCTGGAAACTCCAGATAAAGCTTGTCCTGCTGTAGGGAAGATGTTTCATCTGCTAGCCAAACCCCTCCTCAGTCTGGCTCTGAAATTGTCCACATTGCTGCAGGGAGGAGAAGTTCAACTCCAGGTCTTCTCTGAAGATGAAAAGTGTGTAGTGAAGAAAGGAGCTGAAGGAGGATGAATTTCACCTGACATAGCCGTCTGAAGGCAATAGACTGTGGTTTTTAGTGAGGTATCTTGGTTCCCTCCAAAGTCATGAGACAGATGGACAACTTTTGATTTATCCCACACTACAGAAAGAGATAAATCTCTTTCTGAGGGTATCAGGATCTTCTCTTTTTCTTTGCTGGCTCCAAAGGAAGCCTTACCTGACAAGTTCAGCAGGTGCTGATTTATATTTGGAGAACATTGTGTCAGCCCAAGTAAGCGGGTATCGAGCTTTACTAAATAGCTGAAGGCAAGACCTTACCTGTTAAGGAAGCTGGCCAAAAAGGCCTTCAGCTGTCTGAAAAATCCCACTCACTTTGATACCTACAAAGAATGTAGAGAAAGGTAGATAGACTCCTTAAGGCATTAATTTGCATTTATATAGCTGCAAATTCCCCTTGCAGCATCTCAGTAGCCTTGTGTTAGTGAGCACAATGGCTGCACAGCCCAAGCTGAAACTTGGAAGCCTTTTGTCCTCTTGGGAGGCCCTCAAGAAAGGCAGGGAGGCCTCCTCCACTTGTGGGTGATTTGGTGGATGTGTGCCTACTCTGAGGAACCAGCCTTCATCTGCCCTCTCAATGGGAGCTGCTGCTTTAGCTCCTTGGGCAGAGGAGAGTGGAGAATAGTGGCGCTTCAGCTTTCTCCTCTCACTTATTCCAGGTTAAACTCTCTGTTTTTATGTGTTGATGATTTTTTTCTTTGTTATGACCTTTAATGTTAGACGGATGCGGGTTTTTTCTTCCTTTTTTTTTTCTTTTTTTTTTTTTTTTTTTTTTTTTTTTTTTTTTTTTCCTACCTTAATAATTTAATGGCTTTTTTTTAATGGCTCAGGCAATCTCAGGCTCTGGCCAAGACTGGGCAGTTTACCAGCAAACCCCCCTGTGTGGGTGGGGCGGGGGGCACATCATGAGACTTTTGTTTTTTGCCTATCTCCATCTGTTGGTAGGACAACTTGTACCCACTGTCTGGGGATGGCACTGAGGGGCTTGAAGGAAACAAATCAACAGGTAAGAGTTTTCTATTTCTTCTCTTCACACAAACTGAGGACTACAGCACCCAGGTTCCACAGATGTTTCTGGGATTGATTCTTCCTCCATTGGTATCAGTAGAGCCAAGGGAAAACATCAAATAGCTTTGTCTCAGCAGTTGAAATGATTCTTGGTCAACATGCAGTATTTGAAGAGCAAGCAATGTACATGGCAATGAAATTCCCCACCCAGCTGAGTGATGCCATCCTTCAGCCATCCTTCAGCCCAGATCAAATACTTTGAGGCTGATGTTCAGTTGCTGTAAAGCATCAAGAGCTCTTGCTGACAGGATCCAGACCTTCTGACCATTAGGCATTTTGTAATTACATGTTTGCAGATAGGCTTTTTCTTAAGTCCTTATGGAATCCCTTAAAAAAAATAAAAACCAAAGACCGCAACAAAAACTAAATACAATTTTTTTTTCTGTTTCCTTCTCTGTTGCTCTGGTGCTTATGAAGCAGAGATATGCTTGACTTGGAACAGTGCAACATGCAAATTTTAATTAACGTAAAGCATAAACCAAACCAGCCTCTCTTCTCACTTCAATATGCAGATTCAGTTCGTAATTCCTGCTAGGTTGTGATGAGAGAAGGATACTGGATCAGTTTTGGTCCATTCTTTTGCACATTTACTCAGATTCCTTTTTGCAGTTTACTGTATGTTACATTTTGGGAGTGGATGCAGTATAAGGTGCATTTGCGTCCTTCAAGCTGGGCAAGGGGCATGATGCTGGCATATCCCAGTATGTCCAGCACAGGGAAAGGCTGGGCATGCAGAGACAACAGACAGCATCTGAAAAAAAGCCTTCTTCAACAAAGCATTTGTGGAAGTCAGAAGAACTTGTTCTTCTCCTCAGATGAATTATCCCTTAATTTACTGTTCTTGTTTTCACTGAAAGACTATAAAAAGGCTAGGGAAGACCAGGTGTGCACTGACATTTCACTCCTGAGCAAAGTTATCAGGAGCTGGCTCACAGTCCACCTATGCACAGATACCTGGAAGATCTGGACAAAAGGATTGTGCATGTGAATTTATCTTCAGTTAAAAAAGAAAAAAATCAAGGATTGTCTTTAAAGCAATTTAATGATGTGTGTTTTTCCATAGATCTCTCTCAGGGCGAATTGTCGGAGGAGTCTGGTGGTTCTTCACTCTCATCATTATCTCTTCCTACACTGCTAATCTCGCTGCCTTCCTTACGGTGGAAAGGATGGTTTCACCCATAGAGAGTGCAGAGGACCTGGCTAAACAAACTGAAATAGCCTATGGCACTTTGGATTCAGGCTCAACCAAAGAGTTCTTCAGAGTAAGTCTGCTAAATCTCTTTTAAGTGCCTAATTTAGGGGTTTCAGTTGCTTGATTTTACCCAGCAGTAATAGCTGTCCTGGTGAAAGCTGCTTTGTGCAATCAGGACAGGCCTGAGTGCAGATTTTAATATCAAAAGGCATTTTATCAAAAATGGGTGCTTTTGCTTAACCTGAAACATATCAAGATGGAAAACTCGACCTCTGCTGTCACGGGAAGGGTTTTGTAACACCAGTTTCAGAGCTTTGGTCTGACGAGCAATAATGCAGTCGTTGGCACAATATTTAGCAGAGATAACTCTTGCAAGGAGTGATGCTCTTGACCTACTTGCTGTGTGTGCCCAGCTGGCAGCCAGTAATGCCATCCGAAGTCGGTGCTCAATTGCCAGAATGAAGGGGGGATGGGGGGCCTGTGTTGCTGCTCATTCCTGGTGGAGCATTGATTGCTGCCATTGTTGTGGCTTCATTGCTTGCCAGTATCTGGCTGTGGCTGTATCTGACAGTCAGGTAAAAATTCTGTACCCCAGAGCTCTGGTAGTTTTTCACGTTGGTTAAGGAGATGCAGGGTTTGCAATATTTGGGGGTAGGGGCAGGTGCACACTTTTATTTAAGGTCATCCTTTCTTTCTCCTCTTGCCAAGCCACAGGCTGAGCTGCAGAGAGTTGGGTGAGAGGCGTTAGGAACTCTAAATATGATCTCAGTCCACCTTTATGTCTCTGAAAATGTCATCTTGAAAAGCTCTTATTTCTTTCCAAGGGTGAACTGGAATGCTCAGGCCTTTCAGGGAGCTCTTGGTTCTCTCTCAGCAGTGCCAATCAGATGCCATTCAAACCAACATTTTTTTTGTATAGAAGAGTGGT
Source organism: Bombycilla garrulus (assembly GCA_013400315.1). NCBI lineage: Eukaryota > Metazoa > Chordata > Aves > Passeriformes > Bombycillidae > Bombycilla > Bombycilla garrulus. The sequence goes on along the minus strand of VXBU01004378.1, from coordinate 132,081 downwards.
CAGTGCTGCAGGACTAATTACTGCCTGTCATGCATACTGGCCAGGTGCAAGCAGGAGGGAGGAGGGAGACAAAAAAACCCTTGCTGCTGTAGGCTGATGAAATACTGGGGGTTCCTTGGAGAAATACTCAGGGTTCCTTGAATTTACTTAAAATTGCAGTACATGGCTGCACACACACGTACATGTACATAGACATCTGATGTAAACCTGAAAGGGAATGCAAAGGTATTTTATGAAGCTTTTGCACTCTGCCTATAATGTTTTTATATTAAAAGAGATAGTCAGTGGTTCTTAATTAACTGTGGTAGCAGGTACATTACCAGAGCTTCTGTTTGTGTTGAAATTCTGTGAGATAAACACTGACCTTGTAAGGGTGACATTAGTGTATAAAAATTGTTATTCTGCTTAATTATCAACCCAAGGCAGTATTACCTCCACAGCAAAAATGAATTGAGTGAACCTGTCAAAAGAGGTAGGACAACTTGTTTAGAAATATTGGTGCTGTTTATACTCACTATACTGACCTTAGGGGGGAAAATGCCTGCTTTTGACTGTCTTATTACAGTTCATAAAGAAAGAGGGATTGTGTGGAGATGTTCCTTCATTTCCTTAATAGCTTGACACAACAAGGAAACCCCTTCTCTCCGAGAGATCAAAGGAATGCGTGTTTCATGTGAAAGGATACAAAGTCTGGTAAATGTATGAGTGCTTTGTTGTGCTGCTAATAATCTTGAGATGAGCTGTGTCTCTCTGCTGGTGCTGGGAAAGCAGGGTTGTAAATGAGCTGATCTGTCAGGAGCTGCCAGCTCCATCAGGCCAGGACAGGAGTTGGAGGGGGACGGACGAGAGCAGAGCCCCAGCAGTGGAGCAAGGCTGTATGGGCCAAGTGGGAAGAAGAATGAGCCCCAAGTGTGCTTCTCTCTCTTTGGCATTCTCAAGGCACTCAACATCATTTCAGTTGTATTAACTTTTGCAGAGTAATTAATTTGAATAGAGTGATGCATCCATGAAAGTGTTGTAATTAAAGTCTTCTTTAGTTGATTTGAAAAGGGCAAAAGCTTTGCCTTAGAGTAAATGCGTATGTTCACATAAGTACTTCATTGTACAGTCTTCATTAGTTACTCAGTCAGATGGTAAAGGTGGCTGAAACTTGAAATAACTTCAAGGACTCTTGCTTTCTGAGGTCCTGCAGCACAGACCGCACCTCTCTGTGTTTTAGGGGACTTGTTCTCCCCTGGATTCTCTTTTCACTCTGCTGCCAGAGGCATCAGTGGGAGTGACAGTGCTCTGAGTTGGAAAAAACTGGGAATTCTCCTGAGTACAGGATGATGCTTATCCCCTGTGTAAGGGAAATATCCTCCACCCATTTTCCCCCAGCATTTTGAGAAGTTCGTATGGGTATATCCCTTTCTAAAGCTGTAAGGCTAAAATTTTTCTCAAAGATAAAAATCAGATACTGATTTTAATGGGTGCTGTTGGCCAGTTGAAGGTGCCAGACTGACAGTAGAATGGAAAAATTACCTCCTGATGCATCCTAAAGGGATGAGATGTAAGTGAGCTTCAGATCCCCACCATCTTGTCTGCATGTGCTAGAAGGATCTCCTTCAGAACCTCTAGGCCGTGGCTCCCTTCTGCCAGCCCCATTTCTGGACAGGATCACTTTTGAAGGTTTTTTTTACAGTGTGAATACCTGAAACTGGACTGATACCAGCCTCTCAATTCAGATGAACAGATGGTAATGACTTTGAGCCACTTCAGACTTGGGCAGACTCCAGCTCATGACCTATTTTCCAGTCCTGGCGGTTTCCCTGAACATCGCAGTGTCTCCCGGGTGGACGCTCTGCCAGCTATGGGGGTTCAGCTGGAGACACCACTGCTGCTTGAGGCTTGCACAGCCGCTGCTGTTGGTGTGACACTGCTCTCACAGTCCCAACGCTGCTCTCACCAAGCAGACCCGGCATGTTGTAACAGTTTCACAGCAGACACTGTTTACACTCCTCACTTGTTGGTGATTCTCTGCATAAGGGCATTGTCTTTCCAGTATATCTAAGATTCAGAGGAACCTTCCTATATTCTCATGGTTGTTGCTTGTTTCTGCTCAGAAACATCTTACAATTTGCACTAATTAGCTTATAAAGGCATTTAAATGGCAATCAATAGATTACATCAATTCCCTTTTGGCTTTCAAAGGGCACTCATCCATATTGAAAAGGAAAAGGAAGAACCTCTCCTGAGATATTTATTAACACATGGTCTCAGATTAAGGACTCCAGAATTCCTCCTTGTCCTTCCTGAAGGTTTGTGAAGGCCTGTATGAGAAAGAACTTTCAAATCCCTAAGCTACTTTTAAGGGTGTATCTGTTCAAATTAATATCTTCTAATACATTCAATTAAGGTTTAAGCATATCTGAGCAGCTTATCATATCAATATAATGCCATTTAATCCAAATTTAGCCCTGGTCTAGGTATAATACCACATTCTAATGCATTTCATCTCCAACATGCATATATTCAAAAGGCATGACCTTTACATCCAATTAGTGATTCTTGTCTAAACTTGGCTGTATTTGAACTTCAGCAGAAGCAGAACATGTTTGTAGACATTTAGAAATATAAATTGCCCTTGAATTAAAGGTGGTTTCTTTTAATTGATAGCAAATATTCTGTTAAGAGGCTTCTGAAAAATAATTTGCCAAGCATATGTTTGATCACTGACAAACACAGCTGACCTGCTAGTACACTTCACTGAGAACTTGTGTAGTTAATCACTGTTAACTAAATTAAGGAGAAAAGAACATCTCAAATGAATGTTACTTTTTTGCTGAAATTTTTCTTTGTATAATTCTCAGCACAAGTTTACAAGTTTAAAGATGTCCCTGACCAAACAACTCTGCTACTGAGTGGCTCTCCCATGCCTCAGGTGGAATGACTGGCTGCCCTGAAGTCAGTTCCTGATTTTTCCTCCTGGAAATGTCATTAATTGCCAGATTTGTTAGGAATTTCAGTAGAAAGGCCAAAGATCCTTTGAGCATGATGTTTGTTCCAGCTCTTACACTTGGTTCGTAAGTTTCCTCAAATAGTGATTTTTTTTGCAAACCAAGTTCAGATGTGAGTCGTTTCTGGACTTTGTCTATACATAAAAACCTATAAACCCACAGTTTTTAAGACACAGGAAGTCATGCTAAGGATGGCCCCTTAAGATGTTCCCCATTTTGGTCTGTTCTTGATTTCATCAAATCAGAATAGTTCAGCAGGGAGAGAAAGAAAAACATGAGATGCTCTGGCAAGAGGCTTGGCATTTCTGGTTGCCCATACTGAGGAGAGGTGCTTTGACATGCAAACAGCTACCAGAAAAAGCTGTAAGTGGGAAGGGGACTGTGAGGTATCTCAAAGAAAAGAAATTTAAGTACCAAATTGTTTAGCTGGTAAAACTAAAGGCAACATAGAAAACAATTAGTTGGAAAGCAAAAAACACCAGGCAGATTAGCACCGACAAAGAAAATGAACATTTATCTGAAAGAACAGTGAAAGAACAAAGGAACTCCAAATTCTATTGAAATTAAAAGAAAACGTTCCTTTAACCTATCAAAAGGATTTTGAAATACCTTCAGCTAAAAGCACATGGGGTAACTCAGACCTTCCCTCGTTCAGCAGAGCCGTGTGTTGGGCTGTGTGAGGAGGGGCTGTGGTGGCACCAGTGGCTCCCTCCTGGCTTGAAGGAGCCAAGTGCTACCTGTCCCCCAGCTGGCAGCACGCAGACAGGATTCCCCATCCAGGTGCCTCTGACTGTGGCAGGCGAGGCCAGTGCCAGTCAGGCAGGCAAGGAGGAGCACAGCTCCATCCCAGAGCTCAGGAGAGAGGGAGGAATTATGACCGTAATGCATTTGGAATCACCGGTGTGTTACACCCCGTTATAAGTTAAAGAGCTCATTGCCTTCCTCTGATGATAAGGTTGTGTGAAGACAAGAGGGAAATAAATTCCATGAGCAAGCAGTTTAGGTAGGAGAAGCCTTGGGTTATACACCCAGAGCTGCTATCCAATTTTTATGCATTCTGTGCAATCAAATTGTCTTGAGATCATCATTAGAGGCTATTAAAAACACCATAGTGAACTCTGTGCATGCAGCACTAAGGGTTTCATCTGTAGTTAAATTCTTTGATTTTTAATTTCAAAATTTATTTTGCTAGTGAAGATGAAGGGCTTGTTTCTAGCACAGCAGTCATACAAATGCTTTGCTTTTGCCTTAGGATAAAACTATGATTAGCAGTTTGGAGCTTTCTGTGTTCTTGACATTGAGCAAAACAACACAGTCATCATAACAAATTCCTGACAAAAATATTGAAGTGTGATTGTATTTATGGGCTTTAAAGAATAGAACATCACAGAAAAGTGGTAGCTTCAAAGATGAGTTTTATAGATCTGAGATACACAATGTGGCAGTGGTTAATCATAAAAAGTACTGTAGTTTAACTGTTTTTCATCACAGAAGGTGTGAAAATTTTATTCACCCATATATTTTCTCTCCCTGTTTGATATAGGTGGGAGCGTGTACAAATATTAAAACGTGAATGTATGCGTGCAGTGAGATCAGAGCCTCTCCATTGCATGGATGATAGATTGTCTGCTTGTGGGGTTCGTTTAATCTCTTGAACCTCCTTTCTGCTACATGGCCAACACACAGTTTTAAAGGCAACAGGAAATCAAATGTGACATAATTGCAAAAGAAATGGTTTCCCATGAAGTGATCTAATGTCTTTAAGCCTATAGATTGGAGAGGAAAATGTATCCTTACAGGAACTAAAATTAACAGCTCATCCATCATCCACTCCTTGGAAAGAAAGCATTTGAACGGTACGGGGCTTAAGGTGGCTGAACCATTTTACTAATTTCAGCAGGCAAGCCAGGATTTAGCAAAGCTTTCAGTCAACACTTAGTAACAAATATTTGAATAAATCTTTCCATTATCTTCAATAACAGATGGCATTTGTCTATCAGCTCTCGTGTTTGTGGTTTAGGCTTTCCAGCTCACCTGTCTCTATAGCTCCTGGCAGTCACCTGTAAGAGCAGGGCTGTGGGTTCTGGGGGCCAGGTAGTGAGAGGGGCTGTGCCTGTGGGCAGCCGGGCACAGAGGGGCTGTGCCTGCAGGAAGCCGGGCACAGAGGGGCTGCAGCCCATGGGAAGCTGGGCACAGAGGGGCTGCAGCCCATGGGAAGCTGGGCACAGAGGGGCTGCAGCCCATGGGAAGCTGGGCACAGAGGGGCTGCAGCCCGCGGGAAGCCGGACACAGCAGTTCCCAGTGGGTTAACAGCGTAACTGTGTCTGTACCACAGAGGCGAAGCAGAGAGTGCCTGGGGGGAAAATCACTTGCTGTTTGAATGCTCTACTTTTTGGAGAGCAGCTCTATGATAATGATAATGACATTGCTCAAGACAGCGAGGACCCTGGTTTTTCAAGTCTCTACTACTTTATGTAATGCTGCTGTGTCACATTAGTACATGCTTATTAGAGATTCACTTAAAATACATGGGTGTTGATAAATGACTCACAGCACTGCTCTACTGTTACTTTTGCATAATTAGAAAATACATGAAGATTTAGAAACTCTAATGATGTGAATGTGAAGCATCCCCTCTTGCAGTCTGCTGGGATTTCTCCATCATTGCCTGTATATTGGCCTTTTCTGTCTGGAGCTGAAAACTCATTAGACCTGACAGTGTTCAGATCGTGTGCTGGAAATGCCGTTCTCTGTTAATTTATTACAGGCCAAATCCAGAGCAGGACTGGTTGTGCTGCTCAGTTGCCCAGACAAGACAACTCTGCTGAATGTGTCACTGCTGGAAGGATGCCCCTTAGCCTGAAGGCTGACGTAAGCTTCCCTCCAGCCAGCTTGAGTGGGTGCTGCTCCTGCTCCCCGGGCAGACAGACAGGCAGACAGACAGACAGGCTTACCCAGCACAACTGTCCAGATCCCTGGCATGTGCCACCCAGCCCCTGTCACCCCCCCGGTGCTGCTTCCTCGGGGTGAGCACTGCCCGAGCGCTGGCTCTGTCCCTGAGTCACAAAGGCAGCTTGTCTCTGGTAAAGACTTTCATTTTAATTTCCCAATCAGCATTGCAACAAGGAGGAATGGATGGCAGCAATAAAGTGAGGAGATGAATATAGTCTGAAGTTCAGTGTTGTGCCAGGAAAGGACATCTTAAAATCTTGATTTACATTCTGCTGCTCAGACTGTTACTGACATGTCAGCAACGTCTGGTTGCAGGCAGAGTGACTCTGCTTGTCTGTTTGTGTGAGCAGAGCTCGCTGCAGAAAAGGTGCCTGTTAAAGCAGCTACAGCACATCACCCACCTGCTGCCAAAGGTCACACTTTGAAAAGGACCATGATACACGGGGAGAAAATCTCAAAACACAGCTCTTAGAATGTTGTATTATTTCTGTAAGACACTTTCTTTTGTAATCAAGTCACTGTCTATGTCAAGTGTGGAAAAAACTAATGATGCTGAAGACTGGAGGGGTTTCATTAGGCTGTTTCCCCAGCTGTTTGGGTGGGCAGCACTGCTGTGGACTGTCCTTCCCCACCATCACCAGCTCCCCCAGCCTCCTGCTGGACTCCCCATCTCTCAGCCCCATGCAGGGGTAGTCTGTAGAGGATTCTAGAGAAAAGCAGCAGCCCAGGGGTTTGCAGGCCGGAACCTTCTGCTCTCTGGGTTTCGCTTGCCCCAACTGGGAAAGAAAAATGCCATTTCTAAAGCCTAAGTTATCATTTGAGCTAGAAATCAACATGACAATGTCTCCCATCACATGCTTGTCTGCAAAATATTATTAGTCAGCAGGTCACCCTTTCTTTTACATATGTGCTTACATTCTCAAAGATTTGTGTGTTCCTACAGACATACAGACTAGTTTACGTGTGCATGCTTGAACCTTGATATTCTTTGGCATCCCACAAATTCATAAACTGTGGGTAGAGGTTGGTGGACTTGGGGTTTGGCCTTTCTAGAAGAGAAATGCCCTGACCTACTTTCTTCTGCTGAGAATGTAATAAAAGCAAGAGGTTCATGTAATGATGGGATTGATTTTTCTGTCCATATAGGTAAGTAAATTGCTGGCATCACAAGTTATCTGTGGCTAAAAGCTGTGACATTGATCTATTAGACTCTGCCCTATGACCTTGAGTAAATGGCATCTCTTCTTTCATGTCCTCACTGGGGAAAGGGGACTAATGGTGCCCTCTGGCCTTCATGAAACCTATTTTTACCTTCTCAGTAAAGAGCTTGGAAATCTCAGGCAGAGGGACCTTACTAATAATATTTATCTATTCTTATGTAGCATCATCACTGGGCTGGCCTCCATGTGCCAGGGCTGAGATTGGGCTGAGTGCTCCTACCGGTGTCCCTCGCTCCCCCCCAGAGGCAGCTGCGCCAGGGATGCCTCAACATCAGGCTTGGGGGGAGTGGAAAGGCATCAAACCAAAGCCATATCCAAACAGTGTGCCCCTGTGGCGCCATTCCATTGCAATTTGCTGTATTAGAAGTTCAATCAAGCAACTGTTAAACCCAGTGGATATGAGTGGGGCTCAGGCCAGGCAGCAGCAGTGGTACCAAGGCAGTCTCTTGGCAGTTTTTTCATTCCTGTTTAGTAGCTTGCTTTTAAATGTTTCATGAGCTCCTGGACTCATTAGCTGCTGCAGAAGAGCTAATTGCACACGTGGAGGAAAGGCAATGAGTGATGATAATGAAGCTATGGTTCACACTTAACTGCCCAAGTTTATTCCAGGGAGGTGTGCATCTATACAAAGTGAGCTGTGCATCTGTATAAAGGCACCATGTATTATTCAGATTAAATACCTGCACTGATTTTAGTATGGACCTTTGTGTTTTGTATCAGCAACATCTGTCAGACGTAAAGGCTGTAAATCTCCCTTGTTAAGGAGCTGTAATGTAGTCATAGGGCCCGTGCAGCAGAGGAGAGTGTAAGTCTGCTGCTTTAGGACCTTTATTGATGTCTCTGCCTACCTTCATGTGTGTGCTGCAGTCAGAATGCTCCACATGCTTTTTTATTTTGCTACACTTCGTTTATCACTCTTAGTTTTGAAGGCAGAAGGAAAAAAATAACATCAGTATAATCTAAAATTATTTAAAGTATAAATCAGGGAATATATAACTGGATTTTTAAAATAAAATTTATTTGGGTAAATTTGGCTCATGACTGGATGATCAACAACCCTCACCTATAGGAGAGCAATTTGAGCTTGACCACTGGGAAATCACTTCCTGGTGCCTGTCATAAGAAATTAAGGACCATTTTAGTCATTTTTAATAAAATATCCCAAGAGGGTGAACAAGGACACGTTTTGAAGAAGACCTTCAGGTTGTGGAGGAGGTGGTAGAGAGAGTTAAATGTTCTAAAATAGGTAAAGGACATCCCTGTAACATACTTTACAAAGGAGAAATGTTGCTTCCTTCAAACACAACAGCTTCACCCTACTCAGTAGTGGAGGTGGTGACACAATGTCACTTTTAGCAGAAGTGTGAGACAGATGTCTGCAGAGGGGGAAGGGATTTCAGTCGTTGGGAGAAGGCTTCATATTTTAGAGCTAAATTTAACCAATGTCAAGGAATTGTCCAAGATGTGCTGGGGTTTGCTCGGTATCTCCAGGTGACTTGGAATGCGCAAAAGTGAAACCAAGGCACCAGGTCTAGCTCGGCTGGAGCCACATTTATGGTTGCTGGGTTTTTTGGCTGCTGGATGGATTGAAGAAATGGCTGCAGCTGAGAGGCAAATTTGCCTCCTTCCCATGCCTGTATCACTCACCCAGCCCTGACTGGCCACACTTTTGAATGCTACCACACACTCTGGCTGGTTTTTCATTTCACTGCTGGAGCCAACCACTCATCAAAACAGGAGAATTAGAATGAAAGACAGTGTTAAAATTGTGGACTGATGGGATTGGCATCTTCTTTTCAAATGAATGCGTTGCTACCCAGAAGCAACGTGTATTTAGGTGCCGATTAGTAACGGGCCAAGGGAAGTGAGTCCTTGGCACGAGAGCTGCTGGCTCTGCTGACACAGAAGGAAGCTGCATGCATCCTTGGCTGTGATGTTTGTGGCTCATACTTCTGCATAAACATATCCAAACAAAGAAAAAAAAAAAAAGCCAGCACTATTGACAAAGCAAAGACCAGTTCTATTTTTATCTGCAGTAAGGCTGCGATAATGAAGAGACACTTTAATGTGTCTCAGGGCCTAGATGAAACACTGAAAATGTTGCTTTTAAGAAAAAAAATTATAATAATATCCCCTTGAAATCCTGAGGAAATGCGTGTGGCGGACTTCTAGAGAGAAATATCAAAGAAATAGGAGTTGCAGAGCATAGGGAGTTACTGCAGTTATGGGCTTTGAATTGGCTTAAATCTTTGCTTTTAAGTTTTTTTTTTTCCCAATGATCTCTTTAAAAGTAACACTTTATTGACAGGGAAAATGTTTTACTGCCACTGAACTCTAGCAACAGTGCAGATCTGTAAGACCTTGCCTTACTTTGGAGTGTAAATCCTTTTTCTGTGGTTGCTTCTGCTGTCTGGCCCCTCTTATGGGTGTCAGACTCCTAGGAGGGGCTGGGAGACGCAATGTGAATGTCTGCAGAGGGGGACAGATGGGTGAGAATGTTCTTTCAATGCAGAATTTGGAGCTTCATAGTTAAGAAAGACATTTTTGCTTTTCTGAAAGTCTTTTAGGGACTTTTGGGGTGGTTGGATTTTGTTGAAGCAATTGGAAAATTGGAAAAAAAATTTTACTAAAAATACCATCTGTAATTTCATCCCATTGCATCTTTGACCAGCTTTAATCAACTGGTTGTTTCATGGTGTTGAGCAGGTTTAAACTATGGCTCTAGGAAAATGCCCTTGAGCGCTGCTGAGCATGTGTGCAGGTGTCACAGCTCATCTGGTGGCACTGTCCCTTTCTTCAAGATGCCTCATCCAAAGCAATTACTTTCACCTTATCATGAATTTGGGTGAATGGCTGCAAAAAGCAGCAGTAACCAAGCAGGACTCGGTGGCCAGAGCCCATCACATCCCTGGTCCTCTCTCTCAGGACCTCTGGGATCGTCAGCCAGACTGTGCTCCAAAACCAGCACATCTGATGCATTTTAGATTAACCTGTCCCAGTCAACACATGCTTTGTTCATTTCTAGCTTGAATTTTTGTCTACTTCCACTAGATCAGACTGCTATTGTTATTTAGTTAATTTGATAATAACAAGATATTATGAAAATCCCACTTGGCAGAAGAAGAGGTGGGCAATGACCATATAGAAATGGGAACTGATTTTTAACTCCATCATCCAGAAGAGTTAAATGAAGGCAATAGACTATAAAGCTTAGGCTATTTTTTGAAGTTGAAAAGAGATGAGGTTTTCAGTTGTAGAATTTGGTTTTCTGAAGCATGAATGGTGATATTCACCCTTTGCCCTTGGAGCAGGGAACGTGCTTTGTTTGGACCACGTGCAGCCCTGATCGTGCTGTTGGCACTCATCAGATAACTGATTATTAACAGTGCACAGATGTACTGGCCATCGCTTTCAGGTAGTCAGGCCAGGTGGAAAGAGTATGAAAGAACTTATTACAGACAGGTATTCATGTGTGAGTTAACAGATTGAAGGGAAAAGAAATTCTGGTTTATCTGGGTAATTAAAGGCACACTGCAGAGGAAAGCAAGCAAAAGCATATGTAGTGCATGCACAATTTGGAAGGCACGTGACTTCACCTTACTGAGAGGTATGAAGAGTAGAGATCGTTTTCTACCTTCCTTTTGTCCCTTGGGTGCCTATTTGCAAATATAAATGGCCAGGTGCGTTTGTATTATTTATGTTAGAAGAAGATGAAGGTTGTAAGGAAGAGAACCTTGAAACTAAGACATGAGAGGATTGCCACTTCTCCTGCAGTATCTGTGTTGGTTGGTCAGGCTGGTTTATGTTCCTTTTCTGCATAAGAAGGGGCACGGGCGGTGCCTGGACACTGCCTGCGCTGCCACCTGCATGGGTGCACAGCTGTCACGCTGCTCTGCTGCCCACGGGGCACAGGGGGGGTGGCAGCCACCACCTCCCAGCATTTCCGGTGTCCCTGCAATCCCCGCAGCCCCTCTGGCAGGTTCCTGGGAGCCAGGCAGTGCCCTGGGCAGCTCCCAGCAGGGCAGGAGCTGAGGAAATGCCCACAGACGTTGTGGCTCGTTGGAAAAGCAGGAGCGCCGAGTCAGTGTGCTTGGAGAGGGCACCTCGAGTGGCTGTCGGGGTGTTCTGGCTGCCAGCCAAGGGTGCCTGGCCCTGAGCCCCAGTGAGATTCCCTCCTTGGGCAGGATCCATGGTCCTGAAGTCAGCTGAGGCTCAGCGCTCCCTGCCAGGAACTGAGCTGTCGCACTCCCCACTCAGCTTCGTAGCCACCATCCTCATCTCGGGCTATCCAGGGTTTGCTCTTGCAGGGGAAGGTCAGGAAAATCCAGATTCCTTCTTTCAGCTGTGTAAGGACCATTCCAGACCCCAGTTACAGCCCTCTTTGTCCTGATGCTCGGCAAACAAAGCTGTACAGCCCCTCTTCAGCCAGGGGATGCTCCCTCTGCCTTGTTTTTCACACCCACCACCCAGCCGGCCCCTCTTGTAACTGGGCTGTATTGTTGTCTCTCTGATTTCCTGTTGTCAGATGGGCTGATTTTAATTGGTTTGCATTTTCAGTTGTTTTTCAGTTCATCAAGAGGATAAATTAAAATCCTGCCCTCCGTGCTCCTCTCTATCCACCATAGCAACACCAGCTGAGCATGTTAATCTGAGGAGCAGTGCAGGCAGGGCTTACTCCCTGTGAAGTGTTTGGAGGCTGGTTGTTAAGCATTACATTATTCAAAATGCATTAAATTGTCCTGAATGAGGAGGAAACATGTCTTGATCAAGGTGATGGACATTAGCAATCTTCCACCACAAGTTTGCTAAATTTGAACTAGATTTAGCTACTGCCTGCTTCATTTCTATTCTGCAAGGAAAGCTGTGGACTGGGAACTGGCAAAGAATAGGAGGCATAAATTCAATGTGCCCACAACTTGGACTGAAAGCCTTATATAAATCCTTAGGATTTCTAGACTTTGGAGCAATGCAGGTGGCATTACTGCCTTCTGTTGACCAAGCAGGAAAGTTTAACTGGTAGTCCAGGATACAAATTCCTGACAGTGTGGAGGTGGCTTTGAGATCTGAGGGTGGCTTAAATGTTACTGGTGGAGAAGAGGGAGAAGGGGAAGTAACACATTTCTCAACATTTCCAGGTTTACAAAGGTTGTGTGCTGAGCTGGAGATAGTTGGGGTTTGCTCAGTCTCAAAACAGGGAAATCAGGAAAAAATATAGATGGGTGTCAGGCAGTTAGACAGTGATTTTTTAAGCTTATTGCTAATATTTGTATTTGCTGTCTTTTAGGAAATGGGAAAAATATTCTGAATATTTGACCATTGATTCACAAAAGATTTTGTAATTATTATTTATATCCCTTGTTTGAGCATCTCTATTGACAGCCACTAGAATGTCATGGTCTCCTGTATCATAGACCTGCTATTGCCACTGTGAAAAACACACTCCTTCCTCACTGGAAACTTTTAATAAGCAAATGGCAGCCCTTCCTAGCTGCAGTTGGTGTAAAAAAAAAACAATGCTGAGGATTTGTGTGAAGAGGAGGGGCTCCTTTTGCATCTGTTGGCCGTGATGAATGAGCTGGGATTTCCCATCCTCCCTCTGGCTTGGTAACAGAGCAGCACACGGGTGGATAAACCCAGCACAGAGCAGGAGCCAAGGCTGGGACAGGCACACACCGTTGCTCACTCCAACGCTGGCAGTTACTCAGTGATCAGTAGAATAAATGTCTGACGTTTGCTTCTCCCTCCCCAAATGTTTTGTCGTTCGGTCTTTGTTCAGGGAGCAATGTTTCTCTCTCCGAGCTACCCTGACTTTTTTTTTCTGCCAGCCTTAATCAGTTACAGGGTGTCACTATACCTCTAAGCCCAAGGAGCTCAGTCTTGCCAACATGACTCTTCATTTCTCTCCTTTCATCTCTCCCAGAGGTCAAAAATAGCTGTCTATGAGAAAATGTGGTCATACATGAAGTCGGCCGAGCCCTCGGTGTTCACCAAGACGACGGCGGACGGGGTGGCGAGGGTGCGGAAGTCCAAGGGGAAGTTTGCCTTCCTGCTGGAGTCCACGATGAACGAGTACATCGAGCAGCGCAAGCCCTGCGACACCATGAAAGTTGGAGGCAACCTGGATTCCAAGGGCTATGGTGTAGCAACCCCCAAAGGCTCAGCATTAAGGTGGGTGGAATAATATAACAATATCCATGTTGTTATAGTATTCCACCTACCCTGATGTATTGTGTTGTCATTTTCTTTCTTGTGGATTTTGAGGTAACTTAAAAGTTTAAAATCTTCAATATTCCATGGAGTTAAATAAGACGGTAAATTATGGTTTCATTTATTTAATGCATCCATTTTTTTGTGTTCTCTTAGTGTTGTCCTCTCTGATTGTTTGTTGCTGTTTTAATTTTACAGTTCAATGGCTTTTTCAATTTAAATGGTAAAAGCCAAGTTAACCTGCCATATGTGACGAATGTTAACTGCATGATGTGGTGTTCTTGTTACTTTTTTTCTCAAAGACGATTTCCCCATCCCGCACACTTCAGTTTTGAGCAGATGTTATCCTCCATGCCACCTTCCAATATTTAACCCTGTATTTGCTGTACAGACATTTTGATAGCTCCACGTTCTGTGAAATTTTAGCCAATTTGTCCTCTTGTGCTCCTTTTTTTATACGTTACGATTTCCTAAGCATTTGTGCATTTTTTCTTACAAGTTATGTTTTATCGTTTCAAGAAATGCTGTTAACCTGGCAGTATTAAAACTGAATGAGCAAGGCCTCTTGGACAAATTGAAAAACAAATGGTGGTACGACAAAGGAGAGTGCGGCAGCGGGGGAGGTGACTCCAAGGTCAGCCTCAATGTCACCACAATCGGGTACCTTAGCAAAGAGTAATCGGCAAGGCTGTTATTTTGCTTCTCAAGAAAAAAAAAACTCAAAAAGAAAGCAGATGAAAACTATTTCACTAATTGTGGTGGGGAAAAAAAATATTTTCTTGCTCAGTAGCTCTTTCAAAGAAATGGTCTTATTTAATATCATCAGTGGGTTTGTTCGAGCTTGGAAACCTTATTTAACTAGCAGATAGAAAGTCTAGTGCTGGTGGGACCTACACAGGGTAAATCAGTGACGTAACTGTACAAGAAACCAAAATCACCTCTGGTCACCATCCCAAGCCCTGAGGGCAAGGGTTTATGAGGCGTTATTTTTGCCAGGACCAGCTGTGCCAGCAAAGACCTGCAGGTGAAAGAGCTCCTGTTTCCTTTGCCCTTTTGCGGAGGTTTTGGAAATTTTGCCTGAAGTATTCAAATGTCACCTTTTGTACAGCACTGGCCAGTCTTCTGCACGCTCCTGTGCAGGAGCCCTGTATCTGTGTTTGCCAAGCCTTTGATACAGATGTGGACTCAAATCTGGCTCCAGTGGCAGCAGTGGCAACCTTATCACTGCCTTCTGCTGAGCTGAGGCTTCCCCCAGCCTTGCAGGCAGCCTGTACTGTACCTTCATGGAGTTGCTTCACTGAGCTCATGTATTGCAAATGTTAACTAGTTGTGCTTTCCTCTTGCCAGCTTTGCCCTGTAGGACTGGCAGTTTGTGCAGTCTTTAACCCAGCAAGGATTAGCTATAGCTAGAGTCGGCCGAGTGATGTTGGGCACCTTGGGTGCAGGAATTACCAAGAAAATTAATTTAAATGACATTGTTCTACTGAAAAGTACTGAAATTCATTTTTATAGTGACACTCTCCTACATCTAGTAAAACCAGATCTTTAGGGAACAGTAACTCCTAATCTCTTCAATAAAAATGCTTCAGATTTGGTCCAAAATCAATAATAACAGTAAACTGCAGTTTCGGACAATTACTGCAAATTACTGCTGCAATCTATTAATAAGAGTTGCATACAGTTGGCTACATAGGAAATTGCTCAGCTCATCGTGTGCTGCTAGCAAAAGCCACTGTGTAATATTAAAGGAAGGAAAAGCTCTTGAATTTGGATTGATTCAGTAGCTGGAGGTCTGCAGTGCTCAGCAGCAGCCTGGAGATGAGCACAAGCTTTTTTATGCTTTTTAGCTCTGCTGCTCATCCTTCACAGAACATTTTTATATGTCATATTTGCCAGTATATTAAACATTTAATATCCTCCTGGGATCGAGCACCTCATTGTCTAATGCTGCCTCCCTGAAAGAGAACTCTTCATACAAAACAGCTTCCATGAACCTCATTGCTTCAAGTTCATTGAATTAAACCCGACCAATAACACTTACAGTCCTGAGGAAACTAAAGAAGGCTTTTTAAATGGTCGTAATTAGGGCAGTGCCATCCTTCTATTTTTGATTGTGCTGGAAGATGTTTTACAAAGAACGATGCTGTCTATTTGGCAGGCCTTTGGCCTGCTCAGGCAGTGTTGAGGGAGTGGAGTCTGGGGTGCATCAGTGGGTACCCAGAGAAGAGGGAAGGGGAGCAAACACAATAATGTGTGTTTTGCTGGTTTAGTCCCAAGTGATGTCTGTCTGCAGTTTGTTGTACCACGCTGTGGTGTGAGCTTGTTTGAGCTACAGTCATCAGCTTTTGGGGCACTGCTCAGCTGGCAGAAGTCCCCAGAGAGGAGAACATGGGATGCAGAAGACCTCCCACAGAAGACTAAGCTAAGGGAGGCGGGGAAGGGGTTAGTGACTCTTTCTAGAGGTGTGGTAAATCAACGGGCTTTTTTGTTAGAAGTGGCTTTTCCTTTGAGGTAGCTCTGTGGGCCCTGAGTACTGCAGGCTGCAGCGTGGCACCGTTGCAGCAGACAGGCAGTGCCTTCCCAGCACAGGCCCATCACTGACCAGCCCCTGCCCTGCCCCAGCAGGAGCCTCACTGCCTGTCAGCAAAGAGGAGCTCTGGTGCTGCCTCCTGTGCACTACAGCGCCAAGAGTCTCACTGGCCTCTCTCTCCTCACTGTCCTCCCACCAGAAGTTGCCCTCATCATCTCATCCCATCTCTCCAGTTGTTTATATAAACACAGTTTCATTTGTAGAGCATTCAAGGGAGTCGCTTCAAAGCTGTTATTTTTTTCCTTTTTACCTTAAAGGAAGCTGGTGGAATCAGGATGGGGTGGTGAAGGCACCTGGGGTGGAAATACAGACCTTGCCTTCCATCTCATGGAAACCATTGCTCACTCGGGGCAGCTCTCTCTACCGGCTGGGCTGACAGACTCCTCTCTCAGCTTCCCCAGTAGAGACCCGAGCTTGGGAAATCGCTGCCCCCGAGTCCGCAATCAGCAGCCTCCTACCTCCTGACAATGGGCTGTGTGTAGATGTGAGTCATGTCAGACTGGTGGTGCCACTTTTTAAAGCTAAACTCCTCTGTGACTCTAATACTTTAGCTCGTGCTGAAAGCCAGAGGTAAGTATGAGCCTGTTTGCTTGTGCCAGTGCCCGCTGCACTGCAAAGGACCCGGTCAGCTCTCCCTGCTCGTCCCCTGCAGTCTCGCATGAGGTGTGCCTGTGCTTGGAGAGGAATGGTTCTGAGTTCGTCTCTTGTTACTGTATCTTCATCGCCTCTGGAAAATCAAACAGTGACTTCCATTTTCACAGGGATTTTGAGTCTTGCAGCGGGAAAAAGAAAAGGTATTCAATTGGCTTCTGCAGGTTTTGAATCTGTTGGTTTACACAGAGTGTACGGTTAGGCCTGCGAGCATTCCGTGCTCCTGTGGTTCACTCGTAATTCAAGACTAAAGAGATTGTGCCATTTTAATGAGGTTGTTTCAAAGGCCTCTGCTGACATGTGTCCTGTTTTCAGTGGTACCAGTCTGTGCCAGTGTGCTCTGCAGTGCCTTAGCTGTTGGTACTGCCCTGGCAAAGCGAATTACCCCATTTCAGAAGTGGTCCTTATTTAACAAGTCTGAAGGGGAATGTGCTCCACTCATATGTAATTTTTCTGGGATGCATGTCAATACACGTGGGCTGACTTGGCTGATGCAGACATTCTGATACATGCATCAAAACTTGTTCACTAAGTCCTCCTAAACGAGCGTGAATTTAGTTTCATGGCAAAATTATCCTCTCTTCAAATGCTCTTATACATGCAAGCTGAGTTCTCAATCATGAGAGAATACAAAATAGCAGCTGTAAAAAAAACATATTCCAGGAAATATGTTGCAGTGTATTACAAGTTTGGAAACTAATTATTTTGTTTATTATACAATCCTGTAATCTTGGAGCTGAGTGATGGCTGAACAGGGATTTAACAAGAATTAGACAAAAGGGGGTGCAGATGGCAGTCACAGGCTGAGTGAAACTAATTATTCAGTTGCATAGGAACAATTTTCTGCTAAGATAAATTTCTATAGTTCTGATGTTGATAAATTTCTTGTATTCTTGTACCTTCATGGTAACATTTAGTGGCAACCAACATGGAAGGAGAGTGTTTGAATGCAACTTCTCACCAACTTCACATGCCAAAATTCCGTGCTAATTATTTGACTTAATTTCTTTAATATATTCTTTTTTAGGCTGATACCTCTTTTGGAGTACATCAGAGAAATGACATGCAATGTAGTATTATTTCATTTTCCAATTGTTTCTTTTTAATTACTTTTCCAGTGTGCTAGTTGAGTTCTGCCCTCAGAGCTGTGCTCCATATAATATCCCATTCCCAAGGCCTTCGGAGCTGTGAGTGTGGCCATTAGCAGATGGGATCTGTTCCCCCATGTCTGTGTGCTGTTTTGCTTTGATACATTTTCAGCACAGCCGTTAGCATTTGCAGCATAATTTTTTTAAGTGGCATATTTTTAGAAGAAATCTGTTATACTTTATTTTAGATGATACCTGATGCCTAAAGAGCACCATTGCCAAACACGTCGTGCATAAAAGAGAACATTTGGGGAAATGGCTATCTTAAAAAGATGCAGCACGATTTATTTGAGCAATTTGTTTGAAATTATGTTCATCAGCATGAATTTCCTTGTCATCCATTCTGTGGGCCTGTGTTATGAGCTGGAAAAAGATAAAATGGCTGATCAGAGCCAGTGACAGTAACACAGAGCTAATTCATGCTCAGAGCTGGGAAAGTAATATGAAATTACTATATTGTGCAAATTAGTGACAAAGCAAAATAATGCTTTAAAAGGAAGACACCAGACTATTGGTTTAATTGACAGCTATTACTTTATAGCATATTAGGAAATAACACTGTGCATGTTTTGTGCCAGTGATGAAGTCTTAATGCTCTAGGAGTTCATTGGAGCATCTCAGAGCACTGCCAAGAAGGGCAGAGAGCCTGCTTTGGTTTGCAGAAGTAACAGTGCTGTTGTGCAGATTGTTGAGGGTATTTGCCTGGAAATGGAACTGGGAGAATAAGCACAATAATTTGAGAAGAGTATGTTGCCTACACTGGGGAGGAGTCAGTGGAGTCAGAGCCAGTGGTGTCCGAGAATTGAGAACTGTTTAGTTTTGCCAGTATAAGTTTTAGCATGGTGGAGACTGGCTTTGCTGCCTTGCCAAAGCCAGCTCAAGACCTGAGTGTGCAAGGAGACCTGTTTGTGCAGCATTAATTGTGGCAGAGCTGGGGCTTGTGCAGAGACACCACGTCCTGCCTTTGTGACTGTGAGAAATCTTGACTCGTTAATTGTGCACTCCTTTTGATAATATCTGTGGTGCTTAACAGTTAATTTCCATAGATTGCTCACATGAGTCATTTATCCTGCACTGTAAGTATCAGTATGGGAAAAGCCGAGGCGGAAGGCTCTGTGGTACTGGAAAAAAAGGAAACTCTGCAGCTGGAAGTGGAGCTCCCAGCAGCAGGAGCAGGGACCTTCCTTTGAATGTCTCCCTGGGTGTCTGGGCTTGGTTGTTTCTCTTTAATAGTAACTGCTGTCATTTAACATGCAAAGGGAAAAGTAAATGCCTTTCTTCTTCTTCAAAGTGACTCTAGTGTTTCAGCGTTGTGCTCACTTGGACGCAGGCACTGTTGCTGCTCTTGGATTTCTCTGTGCTCGCCGGCACTGTAACTGTGGGCCCAACGCCTCTAGCTTTTGTACACATGACATAGCTGTTCTTTGAATGTCTTGTGTAGCCTTTGGACTAAGCAGCACCTACCAGCAGCCTGCTGAGAAGCCAAGAGCAAGAGTCACAGAAGAAGCCATTTCAAGAGGAAAATAAAGATGGGAGTAAAAATGGATGTGACCAGAGGCAAAAGAAGGTGAGGGGATAACTGGCATGGAAGGTAAGTTGAGTTCTCTTGCTCGTACCCATCCAGGTTAGAAGGGACCCAAGCAGTGGCAGGAAAGGTCCGTGCCACTCTTTCAGATGTTGTAGGTTTGAGCATGACGTTGGGCACCTGCCCTCCTTTGCTCTTCCTTCCACCTTCTCGCCACTTCCGTACCTCAAGTGTCGGGCACTGCTGTGAATGAGCTGCAGTGACTTGGTATGGCTTGTATTTCCTAATCCAATCTGCATGTATTATTGCATTAGCACTTGGCACATCTCTTAAATTATGATCCTGTTAGCACAGAGTTTAATTTGTTTGAGCTACATTTGTGAAACGTGTAAATATTCTTTCATAGAGACAGCTGCTGCTGCCAAACACAGGCTGCAAACTCTGCAGAGAGCAGAGGAATTTGCAGCCTCAGCTGGTAGCACATCTGGCTCTGCAGAGGTGTGCACAGAGATGATGCAATGACATCATGTGCTCATCCAAACACCTGAGTTTAAAATGTACACCTGGTGAGTTTAAAATGTACACCTGGTGACCAAAGGAAAAACGCTTCAGATTCTACAAGGATAACCTGGATGCTCCAACCTGTAATGGCAGGTTACTCCTGCCCAGTAATGGAGACCATAACAAAGCTCTATTATGGAGAACTGTTGGAGCTCCTGAGTGCTCAGCAGGAACTAAACCCATCCCCTGGCAGCCAGGGAGCTGCAGCCCCAGGATGCTCCTCACCATCACCCCGGGCCCCAGGGCCTTGAACAAAGGGAACTGCTGCTGGATCTGCTGTTGAGGAAAAACAACACCCTATGCAGGGGATTTATCGCTCTGCCTCCAAGCACTGCCCCAGCCATCAGCATGCACCGTATTTCTTAGGTGGCTGGGGGATATATAGAGCTTGAGGTGCTGAGTTTTAACTTTCTAATTTTGCAAGCTCTTTGTCTTTCCAAACTAGATGGCTTTCACTTTTATCCCTTCCTCTGCCCACCCATAAAGCATTTCAGTCACTCAAATGTTAAATGTTGGAGATGTACAACTCCTCGTAACACAGGACGGGGAAAGTGGTGTGGGTCTGAAATGGTAGCAAAGAGCAACCAAGGGCTCCTTACTTAAAAAAGAAATGTCTGGTGCTTTTTTGCATTTTTTCAGTGAATATTAAATGTTCAGTGTGGAATACCAAAGATCACTTTTTGAGACAGAAGGTAGGAGATACTGATTGACAAGAAGGAACGGGGATTGACCATATGGGTTTACGCCTGTATTTTATGATTTACGCCTGTATTTTCGGGGCTCTTCACTCCTGCTTGAGGTACCAGGCAACTGAATCTTTAAACCAACAGTGGGTTTGGATAATGAGCCCATTTCCAAACAAGGTCTTCCCCATCCCTCACGTGTGGGTGTGCTGCAAAATGTGAAGTCATGGCACAGAGAGAGTTGCTAAATTGGTAAATTGCAACAGGCAGATGGATGATCTGATCTGAGTAAGGGCAGAGCCCTTGGACAATGCATTCACCCGCAGGTTTTGCATCAATTCAGAAGTTATTTCAGTAACAAGATCTGACAAAAAGTCCATTCAATAGTTACAGATCAGGCTGGGATTTAAACGGCTTGGGGGAATAAAGTGCCTTATTTGACTTAGACGGGTCTTTAACCTCAAGCGATGCCCTCTGGAGACTAGTGCTGGATTTGGTGTATCTTCCTAGATTGTTTCTATCTTTATATTTTGAGGATACCGAGATGGTTGTTAGTGAGATTTTTTTTTATGGTACCCTGTCAAATTAAGCCAAGAGCCTGGGCTTGATTTCTGCCTTTGTCAGTCCCCGCACAGCCGTGTGCCTGTCTGTGCGGGCTAGCTCAGGGATGCAGCAGTGGCCGCTTGCCTTCTGGCCCACTCAGCTCCAGGACTGGAGGCCCCATTCAGCAGCACCTCCTCTCCTCCTGCCAGCAGGGCAGGGAAGGCTGGTGGTTCTGTGATGTGCAGCAGGGAGGGATTTCTCTGCTCGGCTGGATGCAGTGCCAGGCAGTGGTGCCATTGTTCAGGGTCACACTGAGGTGGCTCAGTTGGTCAGAGCAGGATGCTGATAACACCAAGACTGTGGGTTCAATCCCTGTATGGGTCTTTCATTTAGGAGTTGGACTCAATGGTGCTTGTGGGTCCCTTCCAGCTCACAGTAGTCTGTTATTCTGTAATCTCTGTGCTCTTCAGGTGTTTGCCTCTCAGAGCATGGTAAATGTGACATGTCCCACATGTCCACAGCAAGCTGCCCTCTGTGCTTCCCCTGAAGTTAGTGGGGATTAGCCAGTGACACTAGCAGGAACAATTAATTCAGTGTTTTCAGTAGTTTTACCCAAGAGGATTTTAGGAAGCATTTTGGATTTAGAAAATGCTTGTTTGTTTGTACCTTATTCCACTTGCCTTTCTTTGACACTGTGAGGTGAATTTTAGAAACCCAAGTGTTTAAGTTCTGAACTCTTTGATGTTATAATTATTTTGGTTGGGTTGTGCTGATGTTGGCAATCCCTGGGATGTTCCAGCCAGCAAGGACAGCTCTGGTCATAAGGAACAAAGGAAAACATTTTCTGTAGAAGTGACTATGCTCTAAATATGTCAGATTCCTAAATTAAAAGGATTAGGCAAAACCAACAGGGATCATTTAATTATAAAACAAGCTTGTTGTTATTTAATGATAAAAACCATTTTATAATGTGCTAACCATTGTACATAGTGACCAGGTACATAACCTGGTACCGCCATGGACTCTCAGCCCCTTCACTGAGGTTTGGACAGGAAGGTCCTTTGGACAGGAACGAGCTCTTTGCAGAGGCCAAGCCTTTGGTCTGACCATGGGGCTTGGCCGGGGCAGCACTCTGATGCAGAGGGAGTACGTCACCTTTTATTAGGAGGGACAGATTTGCCAGAAGCCTCCTGTGGCTTTCTGTTGCTCTGATGCCACAAATCAGCAATAAATCTGGCCTAGCCAGACACTAGACCAGATTTACAGCTGTTCTATGTCATGCAGTGTGACACAGCCAGAGCCCAGGGTTGTCTTTGGAACTGTGATTTCACTTTCTCCTGTGCACCCAAAGGGCCAGTACCAAGGTCCAGGGAATCATGAACAGCTTTCCTGTAAGTGCTGCATCCCAAGTGACGTGTGCCTGCATTTCCACGACACTTCTCCAGCTAGAGGAATTTGTTTTCTGCTGTTGTACTGCTGGGAAAAAATAACAAGGGCCTGTTGGTGGTCACACGGGATTGCGCATTGTGGTAGCTGCAGTGTTAAGCTCACAGGGAGGTCTGTTAGCAAAGGACAGTTCTCCTGGTGACCACATCTGCTGTGTGTTTGGAGCCAGCATCCATCTGCTTTTGTGAGAAGGATCTTCACTGCCACTGGCCTTAAATTTCTTAGCTTCACCTCTTAATGAACTCTGTATTGCTGGGTGAGATGGCTCTCGTCCCTCCCCTGCTGGGGACGTGATGTCCTGGCCAAGTCGCCCTGCAGAAGTCTGTGGAGCTCTCCTGTGCAGAGGCCACTCATGAGCAGTGACACTGCAGGGGTTGGACTTCTTGGCCAGTGTTTGACATGTCCTGAGCCAGGCGGGCATCCCTCCCTGGCTGTGCTGATCAGCTCTGCTGCAGCTTCTGCTCTGCTGTCCTGAGCCACAGCCCCAGGCACACATGAAGAAAGGATGTTGTCAAGACCAGAGAGGAGCTCTCAATAACTCTTAATGCTGAATGTTATTCTGCTCTTCCTTCAAGTTCATGGGTGATTTCTTTACCCCCCCAAAAAGCTACGTTTGGATTCTCAAGATGCTGCAAGCAACACTGCTGTGAAAATGCCAGACTGTACCCTGGGTACTCTACAGAAAATCAGGAACCAGCTGATGGTGGGTGAAGGAACACCTGCAGCTGTAAGACCCAGGTAGTGAGAGGTGCCAGGGCAGCCCATGGGCAGTCCCACGGCCTGGGAGATTCAGTGCAGCCCATGTGCTGCCCTCCTCATGCTGTGCCACCCTGAGGAAACCCTTTAGTTGGTGCTTTGAAGAACCTTGCTTGTTACACCTTTACTTTGCAGCTTGCTTTTCTGAAAGATTGCATCTAAAAATTCTAAATGAATTCTGAGCAATGGTTCATCTGGTTTGAAAGGAACCGTGTGCTGTCTGCCGAGTTCATTCTCTCTCCTTGGCAGTGATTGGGTTTGGGTATAACATTTATATTACATCCATTAGAGCATGGAATGGCATGTGAATTATCCAAAGCTGTTCCAATCATCACTTAAATCTTTATAGATTGCAAGTAATAAACATAACTACAGTGTTGCTGAGACTTTATGCCACTCAAACACCAGTTAGATAGTGCTGAAAAAAGTCTGCAGATTATTGGGTGAGATGTTCAAGTCCTAAAGTGATTTCTGTTCCCAATTCTCACCTCTAGTGGTCACCGACTCCTTGTATCGCCTCCTGCCACTTGCGAGGACCAACCCAAACACTGGCTACAAAGACACTGGCATCTTTCCTGGAAAATGGCCCTTTCCTGGCAAGATCGCAATGTTCTTTTCATAAATTAACAGCGCTTTTCCAAGAAACTGCTCAGACTCTTCAGTGCAGTCCAAGTTCATCCAGGAAAGAGTCCTGTTTACAGCACTAGCACACAAACACGATGGGCAGTAACTGGAACCCAACTGCCAAAAGGAGCAGCCTGGCCAGCTTTTGCACTCCTGTGTGGGACTGCAGCCTGCTGGGCATGTGTCTGAGCTGGTGCAAGTTAGTAATGGCAGCAGGTAGAACATCTGGTTTGGGGTTATCTTCCTTTAAATAGGTGCAGGTGAAATCATGACAATTAAACTAAAAGGCCATTAATCACACCACTAAAAACCTAATATGATTTATAATTTGAGAGGGTCAGTAGTTCTACCTTCCCACTTTTGGGACTAATAAAGATCAACTCCTTTGATAATTAATTTACTTGTCTTCTACTTCAAGCCTGTTCTGGCCAGAAAGAATGGAAAGGAATATTACAATGCCACCAGTTTTCTCAGTGGAGATAAAATTTACTGCAACTAACCCGAAACTGGGACTTTGGTAAGAGGAGGCAAGGCAAGAAATCCCTCAGACAGGTAAGGCTGTCTCAACGAGAAGAGGAGAGAGTGGATGGCCTCTGAGTCCTTGTGTTCTCTCTTTTCCATATTAATTGCATGAACGGAAGATGGATAATGAACTCTAAATGTAATAATGAACTATAAATGTAATAAATGCTCCTCAAAGAGCACATAGCAGCTCCTTCTTCTGAGAAGGAGCATCTGCATGGTGAACATAGCCTGGAAACAATGCCATGTCTTGTACAGGATCAACCTGTGTGACAAAGTGCTGTAGCACTTCATGAGTTTGAGGGAGAGGTGGCCCAAGTTTTTAAATTGAACCTGAAGCTTTGAGGACCCAGCTCAGGGGTGAGATTTTAATGAGTTTATTTTTCAAAAATCAATTCACTCCATCAGTATCATCCTGTCATCTGGGACCTCCAGCAACAAAGGGTGCAAAGGGCTCCTGGGTCTGATGGGCTGAAGTGCCCAGATGGGCTGAAGTGCAGCTGGGAGGAGGCCTCAGGGCCACACAGCAAAGGAAAAGGAGATTCCCTTTGGGATGGTGTCATATTAAATCTGGAAAAAGACTGGCACAGCTTGTTTTCTAGCACTGGTTGATGGCTGAAGAGGGGAAGGTTATGCTGCCAGCATCTGAACAGAATCTCCTAACAGGGTGGCAGAGAAACAAAACAGCTGAAACACCAATAAAACCCACCTCTGTTAAGGTATGAAATCATTTTTGTGGCAGTCTCTGTAAAGCTGATTAAACAGGTGGGCACTACTTTACAGTCGTTCCTCTCTTAAAAAACAACCATAGCAGGTGGCTTAATTCCTCTCTAAGGGCAGTTCTATCCCATATGAGGCTCCTGGTATTGTTTCTCTAAACTCAAGTTTTCTGATCATTTGTAGAAAAAAATCTTAGCAGGGTTTGGTAAAGCTGCCCAAGAGAACCAACCTCACAGGTTTAAGCCTGGCTGATTCAGATATATTGGATGAAAAGCAAAAGCAATGAAACAACAAAATCCTTCAGTTGTGGGAAGGAAGAAAAACACTGCAAGTTTCTGGACAAGAATACCATCCTGTGGAATCCAAAACGCTGACATCCCGATCCAAATGGTCTCATCTCATTTTCTTGGCATAAAGAGCACAACAAGAGAACACAAGCTCTCAAACCTCTGAACATTTTATCAAAGCAACCAAACTAACAGAGAGGGGTCTGGAAACCACACAGGGGAGATGAAAAAGAATCCCATCATAAATTAAAGCACGGAAAAAACAGTGGAAGCCACCTAGGAAAGAACGAATGACTTCATAGGATATCCCATACAGCCCAACAACAGCAACATAATTTAAAAAAACAACTGGAAAGCACAAAAGTATCCCAAGAAAACTACAAGGATATGAAAGTCTTTTGAGACAGAGCCTCGGAAAATGAGGAAATTATTCTCTGAGGTGGACAGCAAGAGAAGTAGGTGGCTGGTGACACAGCCTTTCCATGGGACCCAGACAAGTCATTTAGTGTCTCCATTCCTCTGCCTCTAATTCTAAAAATCCCCCCTCAGTCAAGCAGTGCCAGGGCATGCTATGAAAAATCCCCTTCCTAGACCCAGCAGCCATCACTTCTAGAAGAACTCTGCAATTCCCTCCACAACAACCAACAGAACGCTTCACAACTTGGGGGCCTTGGACTGGCTGGCACGGGCACGGCGCTGGCACTGCCCAAGGGACACCGCTGGGACCAGCTGGGTGTGAGTGAGGGGGGACACAGAGGATTTGTGTTCCATGGGCACTGCTGAGCACTCAGTGAACAATGCCAGGATCCAGACATGACTCTCTGCACTTCCATCAGGATCTCTGCCAAAGCCATGGCTGACTCTGACTGTTAAATTGAACCGGGCTAGACAGCTACTCAGAGATGAGCAATGGGGAAATATATCAGCAACCAGGCTCACTTTCCAATATATCTGTTTATCTTGGGAATTTGGGATTTGAGGAGTCCATCCCGCACCAGCTCATACTGCTTTCCTGAAGTGCTGGACCTGAGGTTGCAGAGGCATCACACCATAATGTTTCTCAAATCCTGCTGCAAAGGAAGCAGCTCATACAGCAGGAGGTTTTGGGATTTATTTCTTGGAAGAAGGCAAAATTGTCCTTAGGACTTTGGTGAAACAAGCTTCTCCAAATTTCTGAAGCTTCTATGCTTCACAAATTGGTGCCTTTTCTTGCACAGTAAGAGGGTGTCCCCATTCAGGTACAAGGTGTTCATCCCAGTGCCCTGCCCAGTGAAGTAGCTGAGCCAAGGGAAGCTGGGAACTTGCTCAGGCAAATCTTTGGGTCATCTGTGTGCTGGGAGACAGGACAGGCCAAGGCAGGGAAGGACGGGCACCAGCTACTCTTTTATGTGTGACTTGCCTCCCCTGATCCCTCTGTACACGACCTGAGCCCCGGTACCAGCCACCTGCTCAGCCCCAGAGCACCCTGGCATGGTGACAGCTCCACCTGCAAAGCCTGGGTGGGTCTGAAGCAAGGAGTGACTCCTTGGCACCTGTCTGCCCATCCCACTCAGCTCCTCGTGCTAGGACACATGGATGGACCAAACCACCTCTCTCCTGCCCAGACTCAGGGAATGTGGTACTCACCTGGCAAACAGGGCTGTGACAAATGATAATGAAAACCCCAGTTTAGGCAAATTCCCATCTGTTTAGTTAAGATAATTTTAGTTTACTACTTTTTTTGGTGGTTTTTTTTTTTTTTTTTTGGCAGTTGTCTGTGCGCAATTAGCTGCAATCTTGGCTTAAAAAAAAAATAAAGCACCCTAATTAGCATATTAAGCCTCCTCATTTCCCAATACTGTATAATGTTGTGAAAGCTAATCTATAATGTATTGGATGTTATGCAAATTCTCAGTACTCCGTATGGGGTTTACAAAGGCATGCAAATTAGGAATAGTATTCAGAATAGGACTGGGGGGAGGGAAAAATTTGCGCGATAAAATATGCAGGTAGGAGAAAGGTGTTTATAACCTTCCTCCTATTGTTTGTGTATTCTCAGCTGCACAATGCTTTTCAAAGCTGAGAGATGTATTGCATAAAATCTCTCCAAACTGGATAGGTTTTAAATGAAATTTGAAATGAGAGTACTGTTCTCTGAGCAATAATTCACCCCGCTCTCTGCTGGGGCTTGTACGGGGAAGGTAATGGCTCTGAGCTTTCCCTGGCTGGCATTGCAGGCATGCTCGTAGCGTGTTCGTCTGGGGGTCACCGGGGGTGTGGGCACAGCTCAGCTGCCCCAGAGGGTCCGTGGTGGTGGCTTGGCCAGGACCTGGCCGCTCCCCATGGGTGTAACCGAGTGGGGCAGGTGCGTTACCTGCAGCCCCGGGTGCTGGCAGGGTCTCGGAGCGTGCTGCGATCCCGTTAATATTTTACAGCCCCACCTGTAGGATGCAGCATAGCTGCAGCACAGCTGGCTTTTTAGGATGCCGCTGGCTCCTGGTGGAAGAGCTCTGCCTGCTGCCAGGGCCAGGCCAGCAAACACGGTCTGTCTCATGTGGCTTGTCACCGCCACCCGTTGGCTGTGTCCAGCTGAGTGGGTACAGCCAGCCCTGATTGATACTTAATTAGATTACAGCTGCTGCTTAAAATTAGCCATTTTATAAAAATGAGGTCTTGGCTGGTGTGAAACTGGCGCCGTGCAGGCCAGGAGTGAGTGGTGCTGCCTGTGCCTGGATGGCCAGGAAGCTCTGCAGGCAGTGCTGGCAGTGCTGCCGCTGGGACCAGCATTGTCCCCACCTGGATGGCTTTTCCCTGCTCTTGCCTCTCTGCTGGCCTGGGTGACACTACACAGGGTCATGTCGGAGCAGCCCATGGAGGGTTCAGCTCTTGAATACGTTCATTTTTCTCATGATACTCCACAAGCTTCCTGGGCTCGGCTGCCACCCTCCTGCCAAAAGACACGGAGCATCTCCGAGAGCAGCTCTTCCCAACATCAGCCACCAGCAGTCTCACAGCTATTCCAAAACCAGCTTCTTGGCAAATGAGAGAACAGGACTTTCTTTACCAGCTTCTTCCACCATCTCTCAGCCATTCCTGTCCCTCAGAACTGTGAGCCGTTCCAGACTGGGAATATTTCCTTAAATGCTGCTGTTCAATTTAACTTATATTTAAGGTGTTTTGTACAGGTCTTGCTGCTCTTTGTCTCTTCTGCTGTGCAGAGTCGGGCACTTTGGGCAGGGAGCAGCAAGAGCCTGACACGAGGCCGGCACTGGGGCGGACACGGGCTGAGCCCCTGCATGTCCTCTGCTGACAGCAGCCCCACATGGACCCAAGGCAGGCTGTGTGTGTGTGTGCCCGGTGTCAGCCCGTGCAGAGTGGCACAGCATTGCTGAGGACAAGAACCCAGCCCTGTGTGGCCGTGGAGCAGGGATCAGAGCTCTTCAGCCAGGAGCAGGAACTGAAGATGTCTCTTACCCAGGGAGCCTGTCTCATGGAAACAGGCCGGAAAAAAACCAAGACATCGCACAAGGAGGAAGTGGAAATGACAAAACCTAACCGAGAGCTCCTCAGGTGCTGCTTTCCCACACTGAAGGGGCAGATGAGCTCAGCCCCCCTGGGCTACGGGCTCTTGTCAGCGCCATCAGCAACTCCATTTATCCTGCCAGCATTTCCCACTCTGGGCACTTTCAGCCGGCGTTTCCATTTTCATTAATTTGCTTCACAGAGGTCTGCATTCGCTTATTTTCTGGTGCAGTTCCCTGCCCCGGGGGAGCTGGAGATGCAGCAGTTGCGGGAAGTGCAGCACGATGCCTGCGAGCACAGCTGCTGCAGCCCTGGGAGCTGGAGAAGCCAGCGCCGGCGGGAAGTGGCTGTGACCGCTGGCAAATCCCCCCCGTGGATCCAGCCTGGGGGATTTTGCTTCTCAGACCTGCACAGGGACCCGCCAGGCACGGGGGCTGCCGGGGATCGGGGCTACGGGCCTTGTTGGACCGTGAGGAGCCACAGTGGCTGCTGTGGGGGCTTCTGTCTGTCAGTGCAATAGGGGTCCTGCTGGATCAAACCCAAATCTGTAAAGCTACTGCAAGTGCCCTGGTGCACCAAAGTGGGAGATTGGCCTTGCTTTGTTTCTACTGCCTTCATTTAACAGTGAGTGCCGATTACTCAAAGCGATATGGGCAGGACCTGGTAATGTAGAGATGCTCTAGCGTTAACTTAAGGGGATGATCCAGTTGCCTGCAGTGTAAATACTTTGTGGCCAGGAACCCTGCTTTATCGCTTTGTATAGTTTTAAAGTAGTTTAAAGATTGAATAACATAAAATAACATAATATAATGTTATTTATGTTATTTCCCACGTGAAGAACTCCTGTAAACCTTGCAGTATTGAAACTCAGTGAACAAGGCATCTTAGACAAGCTGAAAAACAAATGGTGGTACGATAAGGGTGAATGTGGAGCCAAGGACTCCGGAAGTAAGGTCAGTCGCTGAAGGTCTTTTTGTACTGATTAGCAATCACATTTTGACCCACTGTTTGTTTATACCAAGAATGACTTTCAAAAATTGCTATTTACATTTTGAAGGTTGAAAGAAAAGAATAGAAAAAAATAAGTAAGTCTCAGAACATGACAGCATTTTTCTTATATGCAATAGCAGACTGTAGTTGTAAGTATGTTTCACTATGTATTTTGCTAGAAACATGCTAAGAGAAGCCCCCAAAGCCTCCCAAGCTGGTGTTTTCATTTAAATGTGCAAGTTTCAGCACAGTCACTGTCTATTATTCAGGCCAGCATCTTTTCTTATTTTTTATTGAAAAAACCCTTTTTTGTTTCAAAATTATTACTTAAGTTCTCTACATGTCAGTTTGGGAAACAGTCACATGCTTGCTAAGGGCACAAATTTTCAGGACAGACAGCTGATAAGGAAAAAACGCCTTTCCTGCCCTATTTGCCAAATAGTTTTGCAATTGGTCAGATTTAAAAAAAATCAACTAGAAATACTAATGTTGAAACATTACCTAAATATTGCATATTCCTTTTTATACTGCTTTGAACCATTTTGCTGCTGTACTGTCCTGTCATCCACCAGCCATGCTATGGGGCTGTCCAGCCTCATGCAGGACCACTGTAGACCCCAGGGCAGGTCCCACCCCTGAGGTGGATTGGCTCAGTAGCTGCACACTTAAATTGTAGGAAATATTTATTTACACCATTCAGTTAAAAGGAGGAGATTATTTTTTATACTTAGAGACCCGTTGGGGAAAAAAACAACTCTGTAAAAGTGCTGGGCTTGTTGGAGTGAAGGACATTTTCAAAGGCACCAAGAGGAGGAATCCAGCTCCAACTGAAATCGGTCGCAGTTGAGTGCCTAACTCCCTTGGTGCCTTTGGAAGTGCTCTCTGTAATCATTCAAACAGAAAACTATAATTTCAAAGCACCCTTTCAGTGTCAGAGGACAATTTCAAGTTCCAGCAAAGCCAATAATAAAATTCCATTGATTTCAGTAGGACTGGAAGTTGCTTAGGGAGCAACCCAGTAGCTGTTATATCAGGTAAATTTGGGATCATGGGATATCTGAACACACAAAAGCTGCCAAAAGGAACTGTGATCGAAAAGAGGTGTAAATGATTAAGATCTTTAGTTTAAATGGCAGATTGTTTGCTACAACCACATGTATCCAAACTGCCTGTGAAATACACGGACACTTACAGGGTAGATCATATTTTACTCTGAATATATGCAAATTTAGCTCTCCCTGGAGAGAATCGTTAACTGAGCTCTGTCAGCAGTGTCTTCTCGGGGCACAGACAAATTTCTTTGGCACCTGCCCGTCCACCGTGGCCAGTGTGGTGTGGCAGCTCAGCCAGCTGTGCCAGCCAGGAGTGTTCCTGCCCACAGCCACCCACCCATGCAGCAGCAGAAGGGTTGCAGCTCTATTTAATCCCATTCCAGAACGCTGTTTTAAAAAAATGCAAGTTTCTCCCCCATCTGACATGTATTGAAGGAAGATAAACCCTGAGCAGTGGTTTTTTGTGTTACAATGCCTGGTTTCATCCAATAACTCACTCTCCAGAAGCTGCTAGTTTAGCTCAGGGCTCTGCTACTTGCCCTCTATGTAACTGACCATCTTTCTAGGGTGGGTTTTTTTTTTCCTAACTGTTGAAAAAGGTAGTTAAGTTTAGCAGCCTCTCAAGAATTTTACCTACATTGAGCAAACCCAAGTGTGTAGCGGTTTGGCTTTTTCTTTTTCTAGTTTTGTCATGGCCTTCTGTAAATCCTGCTGTTTTATGCAGCCACTGGCACAACATCCCCCAGTGCCTTCGGGATGCTCGGCCGTAGGCAACCTTGCTCTGGGGCACCGAAGGCCTGGGGGAGTCAGTAGCCAAAAAACCTCATTGCCTTGGAGAGAGCCAGGGTGGAGGACAGAGCAGTCACTGCTGGGCAGCCCCGGGCTGCGGGGATGGGGGGACAGCGCTGGTCCGTGGGCCGAGCACTGAGCACCACGAGTGCAGCTATTCCAGCTAGGGCTAATGCCAAGTAGCCTGTCGTCTGTCTGTCTGTCTGTCTGTCTGTCTGCTCCTCACAGCAGAACTAAGGCGTGGCTCGTTTCTCTTAGGACAAGACGAGCGCTCTGAGCCTGAGCAATGTTGCTGGTGTGTTCTATATCCTTGTGGGAGGCCTGGGGCTGGCCATGATGGTGGCACTGATCGAGTTCTGCTACAAGTCTCGGGCCGAGTCCAAGCGAATGAAACTCACCAAGAACACGCAGAACTTCAAACCTGCTCCCGCCACCAACACCCAGAATTACGCTACCTACAGGGAAGGCTACAACGTGTACGGCACAGAAAGTGTGAAAATCTAGGGGTACGGCTGCGGGCCGGGAACAAACCCTCTGGGTTTTCTTCTTTCGCTCCTTTTTTAGCTGTCTGTGCTATTCTGTTGTGTGCACCAGGGAGCTGCTGCAAGAGGCTTTTGAAACACCATCTTGTGGCAGTTTTAAGTATCAGTCATTTAATTTCTTCCCTGATTAGAAGTAGGATCAGAAAGGTACCGTTCTGTTTTACACACAGAGGTGGCTGGTGCTGAAGTGAGTAACTCCTCTCTCCAGCATCGTGCTAGTTCAAATGAAAGTATTTTGTTAATTGCTTTAAAAACCACTGTAATCAGAATTCTCATCTCTCTTGTTGCTGATTTCCTCTTTGTTTTGTAAGCTATAATCAGGTCAGGTAAGTGCTTTTAGGAAGTTTCCAAAAAAACTTGCAATAGAACCAAACCTTCTACACTAGAATTCATGATTTCCAAAGCAGGGAAAGTAGAGCTGAATTGCTGACAAATGATTCTAAAAAGGCCTGGTTAGCCCCTTGCCCAGAGTCTGTACCTCTCCATGGGCTGAGCTCCTCTGCCCCTCACTGCCAGGCAGTGATGAAATCTCTCTGGTTTTATTTTAGATCTTCACCCTGACAGCATGCAAGACAAAAAGCAGCAGAGAATGTGGCTACTTCATGGATTTGGACCATCTGAGCCAGTTGTACTCTCTCCAAGGTGTCAGGCCTGACACGCATTGATGATGGTGCAATGTACTTTTAATAGGAAAAACTGGTATTTTTTCCTTCAGTGCCTTATGGAAGACTCTGAGACTCACAACAATGCAAACCATCACTGAAATATTCTTGCTTTGCTTCAAAGAAGTAAAAGAAAAAGAGAGGAAAATCTTAAAAAAAAGAAAAAAACACAACAAATTAAAGGGAAAAAGAAAAGGACTGGTAACAAGATATTAGTATGTGAAAAAAAAAAAATCCTGTAAAAAAAGATCAGTGCAACAAAAGCCATTCTTTGATACCACTGCACAGTAACTGAACTTGTGTCCTGAAAGCAACCGCAGCTGGTTTCATCAGCCACCCCAGTCGTATCAAATTATGAAACTCCTCCTGACACAAAGCCTCAGAAATCTGCTGCGTGCAAACACGGACTGGCCTGCCACTGCTTGTATGAGCTGATGTCAAGATGTTTCAGTATTTACTTACAGTGGTGTGATTTTATTTTTTTTTCTGAGCCACTTTAACCTCTCCAGCTAATTTGAGCAATTCTGTATAGCAGCAAAAGGCGTAACACCTGAAAGAAAGAATCTGTGCATTCAAACCAATTAAGGTCAATGACTGTGAGTCTGTAAATCCAAAAGAAAGTAATTTGTGGAACTGCATGTATTGCTTCCAGATCAATAAATTAATTTCTTGACAAGGTAGCTAAAGTGCAGGCAGAAGATATTGCATTCCTTTTTTTTTGTTCTATCATCAGGCATACCTATAGGTGCTTTATTAAATGACATTGGGTGGCTTTTAAAATTAAAAAAAAAAAGGCAAAGCTACTTGCTGTTTAAGTTCAGACCATATATCTCTTTTCTTGCTGTGCATTTGCATTTTAACTCACTGTTTAATATCAAGCAATGAAGCAAGAGAAGGGCAGGTTAGTTTTTCCCAGGCCTGCTTCTGCCTCTCCCCAGTTCTCTCCCCCTAGCTCCGTGCTCAGTTACAGCTCCTCAGTAATGGTCCTTGTGAAACAGAAGCAACGAAAGAGGAGAGACAGGAACTCCAGTTAGAGCTGCAGCTGGAGTAACAGTAAGCGAGCTAACACGACTCCTGCCAGTGCTGTTCTATTATATCAGCTCCTGCCAACTCTTGTTTCATGCCTGGTGAGAGGAAGCTCCTGTCCCTGCCTCTGTGTGAGGAGGACGCCGTGCTCCGGCCACCTCTGCCCCAGGGGGAGCTCAGTTACTCACATCCAACGTCTCCGACAGCAGCAGCATCTCAGCCTTGAGCCTCTGCCTGGAAACTACTTAACTTCATCTCTGAAAATAAGAATCAAAAAGAAAAAAAAGAAAAAAAAAGAAAAATAAGAAAACAAAAACAAAAACAAAACCACAAAACTTTAAACATATTGTCAATCACATGGGAAATGTTCAATGAAATATCTGCATACTAATTACCTCTAATCGACAATACGTATTTTCCGTAGTTTATGATAGAGTTTTATTTCATCAATAACATACAGTGAAAAAGAAACTCATTTAAACCAGTCTGACCCTTAGGCGTTTAGTTTGCTGATGATAGATTTGAAATTTTAATAGGATTTAAAAATTAAAAAAAAGAAAAACCAAAAAAAAAGAAAAATAAAAAGTCTTGTTAAAAATATGTATTTCCAACAAAATGTAATATAAAATAATTTTAAAAGCTCATAGGAGAATAATTTATTGTTCAAGTTTTTAACAAGATATTGACAAAAAATTGTTGTTTTAATTTTCTTTTCATGAAACTCTGATTTATTTTTTTTTCAACTTCTGAACACGATCACGTCCCCAGCAAGGGTGAGCTAAAGCTGTGCAGTTATGAGTTGTATTTAAAACAAATGTTTTTCTTAAAAGCTGNAAACTGCATGTGTGGGCATCAATTACTGAGCCTCATTTTGATGAGGTGTTGTACAAAGAGTTTTAATACATTTTGTAAATAAAACTGTAAAGAAAAAAAATTTAAGAGCTTGCTTCTCTTTTCTTCAGGGGAGAAAGAGTTACTCCCTGCTGCTCTCCCTTTGGCCGGTCTGGGATGCTCCTCAGATATTTATGCAGAAGCCTGGAAAGGTTTGGGTTGGAAGGAACAGCCCCACCGTGGGCAGGAACAGCTTTCTCCAGACTGGGTTGCTCAAAGCCTTTCCAGCCCAGCCAGTTTAGGGGCCCCACACTGAACTGAGAACGCTGCTGGGAAATGGATATTTCTGGTTTGGTAACCTGCAAACCAACTAATTTCTAATTTCCTTGATGATGGGAGCTGGTTGATCCTGCACGGTGCAAGGAGCACCCTGTGAGGAACAGGGGAGGAGCAGGGGAGATGCCTCAGGGCTCCAGCCAGGGTGGGAGATGCTCTGCCCTG
>VXBU01004378.1:38088-96189 GCA_013400315.1 Bombycilla garrulus | reverse complement strand
AAATTTAAGAGCTTTCTTCTCTTTTCTTCAGGGGAGAAAGAGTTACTCCCTGCTGCTCTCCCTTTGGCCGGTCTGGGATGCTCCTCAGATATTTATGCAGAAGCCTGGAAAGGTTTGGGTTGGAAGGAACAGCCCCACCGTGGGCAGGAACAGCTTTCTCCAGACTGGGTTGCTCAAAGCCTTTCCAGCCCAGCCAGTTTAGGGGCCCCACACTGAACTGAGAACGCTGCTGGGAAATGGATATTTCTGGTTTGGTAACCTGCAAACCAACTAATTTCTAATTTCCTTGATGATGGGAGCTGGTTGATCCTGCACGGTGCAAGGAGCACCCTGTGAGGAACAGGGGAGGAGCAGGGGAGATGCCTCAGGGCTCCAGCCAGGGTGGGAGATGCTCTGCCCTGCCACTGCAGTGGGCAGCAGCATGGGTAAATAAATTCCTTAAATGTTCACTAAACAGACATATTTTCCTGCAATTCCCAGCTTTTCAGCAATGCTTCTTTAAAGAAAAAAACCTTTCATCCAACATTGCAGCTAATCCCAGCTCTAATTTACTTCACCCATAGTGTAATTTTTTTGTCCAAGTCACCACAAACTATGAACCATGGAAAGTAATCCTGGTATTGAACAGCTGGTGTGTACCCNGGGGCAGGGGCAGGGGCAGGGGCAGGGACAGGGGCAGGGGCAGGCGCAGCCTCTGTGGGGCTACACCACCCTCATGGTCCCCATCAGGAGCCAGCGCCCTGGGCTCCTTCCAGGCACCACTGAGGGTGACGCTGCTGTTAGCACCTAGGGCCTCTGGGGCTGAGCTGGAGCAGCACCCCGCTTCCCTTGGATGACTGGGGATGAAAAGAGCAGCCTCTGAAGAATTAAAAAAATCCTCTCATGAAGGTCTTTGGCGGTAGCGCTGCTGCAGAGCAGGTGGGCGTGGAGCTGAGTGGTTTGGTACCTGCCAGCCAAACACACACTGCAGAGCAGGAGGTGCCTGAGTGTCCCTGTGGCTCTGCCTCTGGCTGCAGGGGAAAAGGGAAAAGGGAAAAATGAACTTGCAGCCCCTGGTACTTTTCCCAGCTCAGCACCTGGTTCCTGGCAATGGGTCCCAACCATGGGGCTGCCCCAGGCCCTGTGGAGCTGCCACGGGTGCTCACCGTACGTGAGTGCAGGGGGGACACGTTCTGAGCCCACCTTGTGTCTTCAGCCGAGGCTTCAGCAGCTGCAAACAAGCTCAGGAATAATCAAGGGCTTAATCAGAGCAATAAACAACAATTATTCAACCCTAAACCACCTTACAAGGATGAAGGTTTCAGGTTGTCCTATTTCCAACAAGGGTGCTGGGCTGAGCACTCTGGGCTCCATGTGGGACCACCCTCCCCACAGGGCACAGGGCACACCCAAAGACCTCACTGAAATGAGCCTATTTATGTGAAAAGTGCCCACACAATGAACACAGGGAGGTATGGAAAAAATATTTTTCTGTCCTTCAGCTTTCTTTCCATGTTCAACATGCAGGCCACCATGGGCGGGCTGCATTTTTCTAGAGAGTTGTCTTGACCCACTCCCTGCTGCCTGACAGCCACACAGAGCCCTGTACCAGCCATGGGCTGAGATCTGCTCCCTTCTCCCAGACCTGTCCAAATGTTCCTGCAAGCTGTGTGCCCACTGAGCCCCAGCAAGGGGCCAGTGCCAGGCTGATGCCAGCCCTGCCCTGAGTGAGCAGTCACTGCGGTGCTGCCCCAGCAGGGGCTCACCAGATCNGGTGGGGTGGGGTGGGGTGGGGTAGGGGCTGGCCTCACACAGATCACATGGATGAGAGGCAGGAGAGGGGCCAGTCTGGAACCTCCCTGGGCCACCAGGGCAGTGCACTTTGGGCCGAGACCTGGACTTGCTACAGACTACAGCAGTGGCAGCAGGGCTGCATGGCACCCCTGCAATGCTGGGCTCCAACACACCCCAGCATGACCTTGTCTCTGGACTTCTGCAGGTGGGAAATAATGATATAAGGAAAAATTCAGAGTGATACATCAAATTCCAAGAACCATCAGTGGCAGCAAAAGGACCTCAACAGTATTCAAGTTTGAGCCTAAAAATCCAAACCATTGCAGCTCCTCCCCATGGCACACCACACCTGACAACAAACTAAAATAAATACTGTATTATTGTGGCATAGCTTTTCCTTCTAAGGTTTTGTGCAAAGCACTGCAACATTTATTTTTAAGAAATAACTATTCTTTACGATTATTAAAACAATAATATGACATGGATATTAAAATTAAATTACAAAATCTCTTTGGTGCCCATATTCATCATTTCTGTCTAGAAAATTGGCTCTATTTTGCAGGCAGCAATACATAAACAAGATCTGGATAATGATAGCTCTATTCAATTAACCTAAAAGATTTAACTATGGAGACAATATTTGCATGGATATTATAAATTTCATAGTATTATTTACCAAGAATATGATACATCTTAAATTGGTGCCAGGGAGGACAGTGTCCCCAGGAGCAGCAGCAGCCACAGCCCAGTGCCCCCACGGCTGCAGGAGGGGCCCAGGCTGGCATTACACCTTGGGACAAGGCACCCACTGCTGCTTCCCTCCCAGCCCAGGAGCCCCAGGCTGGAGTTCAGCACCTTGGGGGACACCCCTCTTATGTGTGCTCTGTGGGAGGAAGGTTTGGCCAAAATCTGCCCATCAGCATCCCAGTCCTGCTTTGACTCTGTGCTTGGGCTTTCTTGTTTTTATTTCATCAGTTAACAACAGGGAAATTACTGAGACTGGCTTGTACTATGGCACCATCACTGCAACAGCAACAACAAAAGTGGTTTCCAGCTTCCCCGGGGTACAGGCACAGGCACTAGCAGCAGCTGCCCACCAGGCAAGGAGCAGCCAGACAGCACACAGTACCCAGAGAGGAGTCTGAGCACAGGAGCTGCCGTGCACACCTTCCAGCCAGTGCAGCAGGAAAACCTCTGCCCTTCCCTGGTGCAGCTGGCAAAGCTCACTGGAAGCACCTGCAGCGCTGCTTTTGCTGGACACCGTGGAAATGGTGACACAGCACTGGTGAAACACCTTGGCTGACTGATGGGCTGGATGGTGGTGCCTCCATGGGCTGACAACAAGGGCAGGATAACGAAACCTTGATGCACACACCAAGGGTTTATTTATTGCTGATTCTATCACTGAAGTGTTATAGCCTTAAATTACTTATGCCATCGTGACATTTTGAGGATGACAGGACAAGATCCCACTCTGCAGCAATTTCCCACTGGTGAGGAGGCTGTTGGCACCTCCAAGCAAACAGGCAGAGCTGACACCTCAGGGTGAACTCAGAGCTGGTTTGTAGCAGCAGACGAGGATCAAAACCAGGATGTGTGGTGGCACCTGGTCTGCCCCAGCAGACAGTTATGGGGGATTCTCCCATCATCTGTTTTTTGTGGTTTCAGGGTTTTCTTACTTCATCCTTGTTTCAGGCAGGGAGGAGTTGAAGGCAGCAGTAGAAAACAAGATAAATCCAAAGAGAAACGGCTCTGAGGAAGGGCTGGGAAACTTGGCAGTGATTACTGACCTGCCCTCTCAGACTGGGGACCAGCACGGGGCTCAGGGATGGGAGTGAGCTGGTGACTGGACCACAGAGGGTTAACAGGGGTGCAGGCACGCACCCCAGCCTTGACGGCAGGGAGAGGGTAAGGCTCTTAAAGCCTGTAAAAAAAATGCACAACACAGAACTGAAGCCATGATGCTGGTAATGACTGGTGCTTTAGATAATGTTTAGCACATAAATAAAGTAATTGACCAATTAATGAGCATGTGGCAGATGCTTGATACGCTGTAACAAGTAGGGAAGGGTATGATGTAACACCAGAAATTGATTAAAGGAATCCAGCAGCAGAGCAGAGCGTGGAAGAGCAGAGCATGGAAGAGCAGAGCCTGAGCCCTGGGCCAGTTGATGTGGGCAGGTTTGGGGCAGGGCCACAAGAGCAGGGAGAGGATACAAGAGCATGGTGCCAGCTGCAGGGACAGAGGGGGCACCAAGGGCAGTGGGGGAAAGGGGAAAACTGGGGGATAACTTACGTCCACTTACAGCGCAGAATACCAGCCCTGTCCCGGCATGAGCAGTCACTGCGGTGCTGCCCCAGCAGGGGCTCACCAGATCCAGCACAATGCGTGTTCAGTTTTTCTAATATGTGTCAGGTGAAACAGGGCAGTTAGGGCTGTGGCAAAAGGACACAGCTGCAGCCAGTGAGCAGGGAGAGCCTGGNAACATTTATTTTTAAGAAATAACTATTCTTTACGATTATTAAAACAATAATATGACATGGATATTAAAATTAAATTACAAAATCTCTTTGGTGCCCATATTCATCATTTCTGTCTAGAAAATTGGCTCTATTTTGCAGGCAGCAATACATAAACAAGATCTGGATAATGATAGCTCTATTCAATTAACCTAAAAGATTTAACTATGGAGACAATATTTGCATGGATATTATAAATTTCATAGTATTATTTACCAAGAATATGATACATCTTAAATTGGTGCCAGGGAGGACAGTGTCCCCAGGAGCAGCAGCAGCCACAGCCCAGTGCCCCCACGGCTGCAGGAGGGGCCCAGGCTGGCATTACACCTTGGGACAAGGCACCCACTGCTGCTTCCCTCCCAGCCCAGGAGCCCCAGGCTGGAGTTCAGCACCTTGGGGGACACCCCTCTTATGTGTGCTCTGTGGGAGGAAGGTTTGGCCAAAATCTGCCCATCAGCATCCCAGTCCTGCTTTGACTCTGTGCTTGGGCTTTCTTGTTTTTATTTCATCAGTTAACAACAGGGAAATTACTGAGACTGGCTTGTACTATGGCACCATCACTGCAACAGCAACAACAAAAGTGGTTTCCAGCTTCCCCGGGGTACAGGCACAGGCACTAGCAGCAGCTGCCCACCAGGCAAGGAGCAGCCAGACAGCACACAGTACCCAGAGAGGAGTCTGAGCACAGGAGCTGCCGTGCACACCTTCCAGCCAGTGCAGCAGGAAAACCTCTGCCCTTCCCTGGTGCAGCTGGCAAAGCTCACTGGAAGCACCTGCAGCGCTGCTTTTGCTGGACACTGTGGAAATGGTGACACAGCACTGGTGAAACACCTTGGCTGACTGATGGGCTGGATGGTGGTGCCTCCATGGGCTGACAACAAGGGCAGGATAACGAAACCTTGATGCACACACCAAGGGTTTATTTATTGCTGATTCTATCACTGAAGTGTTATAGCCTTAAATTACTTATGCCATCGTGACATTTTGAGGATGACAGGACAAGATCCCACTCTGCAGCAATTTCCCACTGGTGAGGAGGCTGTTGGCACCTCCAAGCAAACAGGCAGAGCTGACACCTCAGGGTGAACTCAGAGCTGGTTTGTAGCAGCAGACGAGGATCAAAACCAGGATGTGTGGTGGCACCTGGTCTGCCCCAGCAGACAGTTATGGGGGATTCTCCCATCATCTGTTTTTTGTGGTTTCAGGGTTTTCTTACTTCATCCTTGTTTCAGGCAGGGAGGAGTTGAAGGCAGCAGTAGAAAACAAGATAAATCCAAAGAGAAACGGCTCTGAGGAAGGGCTGGGAAACTTGGCAGTGATTACTGACCTGCCCTCTCAGACTGGGGACCAGCACGGGGCTCAGGGATGGGAGTGAGCTGGTGACTGGACCACAGAGGGTTAACAGGGGTGCAGGCACGCACCCCAGCCTTGACGGCAGGGAGAGGGTAAGGCTCTTAAAGCCTGTAAAAAAAATGCACAACACAGAACTGAAGCCATGATGCTGGTAATGACTGGTGCTTTAGATAATGTTTAGCACATAAATAAAGTAATTGACCAATTAATGAGCATGTGGCAGATGCTTGATACGCTGTAACAAGTAGGGAAGGGTATGATGTAACACCAGAAATTGATTAAAGGAATCCAGCAGCAGAGCAGAGCCTGGAAGAGCAGAGTGTGGAAGAGCAGAGCCTGGAAGAGCAGAGCCTGAGCCCTGGGCCAGTTGATGTGGGCAGGTTTGGGGCAAGGCCACAAGAGCAGNAGCATGGTGCCAGCTGCAGGGACAGAGGGGGCACCAAGGGCAGTGGGGGAAAGGGGAAAACTGGGGGATAACTTACGTCCACTTACAGCGCAGAATACCAGCCCTGTCCCGGCAGCATCACAAGAAGCATGGCCAGCAGGTCGAGGCAAATTATTAAACTCTCTCTACTCTGCCCTTCTGAGGTCCCACCTGGAGCAGTGTCCAGCTTTAGGGGCCACAACAGAAAGGCAAGGGCCTGCTGGAGTGAGCCCAGGGTTGGCCACAAAGAAACTCAGAGGGCTGGAGCCCCTCTCCTCTGTAAACAGCCCCAGAGCTTGGCTGTTCAGCCCTTAGAAAAGGCGACTCTGGTGAGACCTCAGAGCACCTTCCAGTACCTAAAGGGGCTACAACAGAGCTGGAAAAGGACTTTTTACGAGTCACAGTGTGATAGGACAAGAGGGAATGGCTTTAAAATGAAAGAGAGTAGATTTAAATTGGATATGGGGGAAAAATTCTTCCCTGCGAAGATGCTGAGGTGCTGGCACAGGTTGCCCAGAGAAGCTGTGGCTGCCCCAT
Organism: Bombycilla garrulus; assembly: GCA_013400315.1. NCBI lineage: Eukaryota > Metazoa > Chordata > Aves > Passeriformes > Bombycillidae > Bombycilla > Bombycilla garrulus. The sequence continues at coordinate 89,579 of VXBU01004378.1, read as the reverse complement.
CCCTGGATTCAAGTAATTCAGAATTACCTGGTCTAGCGGGCAGCATCCCTACCCCGACAGAGGGCTGGAACGCGGTGATCTGCAGGGTCCCATCCAACCCGCCGGGAAGCCACGGATCCGGGGAGAGGGGGAGAAGCTCCGCAGTGCCGTGCTCGGCGCAACACTGACATGCAGCGGCCGGGACCGGGGAGCGCCGCTCGCTGCCACAGCCACCGCCAGACCCTGCGGCGGCCCCGGCCCCCGGCGACTGCCGCGAGCCTGAGCGTGCTCCAGCCCCGGTCTCCGGTGAAGCAGATTTTTAATATCATTGCAAGCCCTTTGACAAATATTGCATTTGATTTCCAAATATGGCTTGAGCAGGCTAATTGCCCCCAAAACCCTCCAAACTTAATGCAAGAGCCGTGGTTTGATCTGAGGTAAATAAATATAAATGGTGTTTATTTAATATTCCCCTGCCCTTTAAACAAGTGACGTTTGCCAGTGTTGAGGGAAAACACCTTATTATGAAATAGCTGAAGCTGTGACCTATCACAGATGCTGCAGATTATACAGAGCAATTAGAACATCACATTAAAGCATAATTAATGGGTTCTGAATACCAGGTTGTCCCCCATGACCATGGGCCAAGACCACAGCAGGGGAGGGCTGCTTGCCCACCTTTCCAGCCCTGTCCTTCCCCACAATCCTCTCAAATCATAAAAATATTTAGATTGGGAAAGACTTACCACTGAGTTCAACCATTAAGCTGCTATGATCACCACAAATCCATGGCCATAAGTGTCACATTCACACATCTTTTGAACACTTCCAGGGATGGTGGCTTCACCACTGCCCGGGGGTGCCTGATCAACCTTTCAGTGCAGAAGCTTTCCCTAGTTTCCAATCTAAACCGCCCCTGGAGCAGCTTGAGGCTGTTTCCCTCTTGTGTTGCTTGTTGCCTGGGAGAGCAGACTGACCGCACCTGGCAACAGCCTCCTTGCAGGGACAGGCAGAAAGTGATTAGGTGGCCCCCAAGCCTCGTTTACTCCAGGCTGAACATCCCGGCTCCCTCAGCTGTTTCTCCTCTGTGCTCCACACTCTTCCCCCAGACCTTTCCCCAGCTCTGTTGCCATTCTCGGTATAGGCTCCAGCACCTCAGAGCTTTTCCTGCCCTGAGAGGCCCAGAGCCAGACACAGGATTTGAGGTGTGGCCTCCCCAGCACAGGGGATGGGCAGTGCCCTGGTTCTGTTGGCCACACTATTGCTGACCAAAGCCAGGATGTCCTTGGCCTCCTGCCACCGTAGGTACACGCTTCCTCCAAGCTGAACTCTAAATTATTGTTCCAACCTCCCCGTCAGTGTCTGGGATGGCAGGTGGTCTCCTGGTGCTTGGAGATTACTCTGTGCTCAGAGAGCCCCAAGGTGACGGTGACCCCTGGGTGGCAGCCCGGAGCTCGGGGAGGCCCCTGGCTGCAGCCCCACCCAAAGCCTCACCTGGTTGGGCAGTCAGTAAAGCCCAAGGACTTTGGGCTTTACATGACTGTGACAGAAATCTTTCATTTTAAACTGCCCCAATGAGGTAATTAAAAGGACCTGAGTATTTAGTTACTCTTCTTTTTAGTAATTTTCTCACATCTAATTAGCTGGATAACTCTTACCCAATTCTCTTCCCCATTTGTCTGTGTCTTTCTTCCATTGCAGGGCCAGGATTTGTAATCTTCTATGATTCAGTCAGCAGTCAGAACAAAGCTAATCAGGAGAGTTTTACTGACCAACTTTATAAGCACTACAATTTCTTAATATTTAGTATGCATCAAGAGAACATGCCTCTATTCCAAATCCCAGGTTAGTGAAAGCATACAGCACCAGGGATGCTCAACTTTTGACCAAAATTCCCTTAATATTGTACGAAAAAAAAAAAAAAATCTCACCAAAACCCCAACAAACCAAAACCCCAAAATATTTCAGAGAGAAGTCCCTGTGTTTAATAGTATTAATATGTGATACAAAACTGAGATTTTAATTGCATTTGGACAAGGGACAAACAGCTCAGAAGAAATGTGTAAATTTGACTGAATGCAGGAAGGGAAACCCAGAGCTCCTGGAAGCAGCTGGAGAAGGGCAGCACATTTGTCACTTCACAGCAGGCACCACACTCTGTAACCAGCCCCTGGCATCTAAAAAGGGCAGGTACAGGGCTCCTCAGCAAAGACAGACTCCACCATGATGTTTTTTTTCCAAACAACATCCAATTTTCATAATGATCCACAGAAGTAATAAAGTGACCACACAGAGAATGATTTACGACCCATTGAGAAAACTATTGTTTATTTAGAAAAAAGGTTACACTGGTAGAATTTAGCAGATCTAAAAATTCTTTTTTTTTTTTTTTAAAAATGTCATTGTGAAATTTTCAGACTAAAGTTCAGCAATACAAAGCTCCTGTAGCTGTAACTGAAACTTAATTTATTTCAGTTCTGAAGAGAGCATTTCCAATCAATCTAAAAACAACATGACAAACAAAAGGTGTGACAAGGGACAACTGAGCACAGGTTTAGATTGGGATGGGACAGGGTTCATTCATTGTTTTTTTAAACAAGTCAACGTTATACACAATATACAAATAATCCCTAAGCATTGCATGAAAACAGTGCTCCCACTTAACTTTGTATTTTTTTTTTTTTTAGTTACCGATATTAAAAACAGGCCAAATAATAAATAAAAACTGAGTTTAAATGAGGTAAATCCAAAAAGGTTCAATAACTGTTTATTTGTGGTTTTCAAACATCTAAAAGAATGCAGTTTCAAATTGAAAGAATTACTAAACTCAGGCAGTATTCTCGACAAACTAAAGTGGAACTATGTACACATGAAACCTCATTTGCACTATGGCAATTGTTTGTTTGCAGCACATTGTGCTAAAATATGGAATAGGTAACACTTTCAGCCAGGTACTGAAAATAAATGTATAAGAAACTAAGCAACAAGTTAAAAATACAGTAATGTACAACTTAACAATTAAGTCCTTAGCATGGGGAAATAAAGCAGAGAACTGAATAATTTAAGGAGATGCAGATGGGTCCTCTTCATTCACAATTTTCTGTGCAATCTATAGTCTGGAAAATACAATTCTGGTCACAGCTGGATATTTTCCCATTTCAATGTCACCTGCAACAAAAGTGTACATAATTAGAATTAGATGTTCAAATGAACACTAATCTCCTAACTTCACATTTTATTCCACTCACCACTCAAAGAATGAGCGGGGAAATAAAACTATTTTTATCACTCCCTAACTAGCTTATTCCACAGCAAGAACTACATTACTGTGAGCACTGTAAGCAGTGAAACACTAATTTAAACATACAAATAGGAAACAAGTAGTCACTTGTGAGGGTATAAACTCCTTTAGAGGTGTAACCCCCTCAAAATCTTACTATCTCTAAATTAGGCAAGAAATAAATGAAGTCAATCAGACACTGTACATTAGCAAGAACGATATCAAAGATTTAACAGGAGCACAGGATGAGATTCCACAACTGTGTTGCTATTCAAGCACTTTTTCATACTTCACTATGCACTCAGTGGGGTGCTCTCAGTGTTCCAGGCCAGAAGCTCCAGCCTGTTTCACAGCTGGATGTGAATTCCACAGTAAAACTGACATTTACCTGAGCACTTGGTACTTACAGTCAGCAGAACACAGTTGTGCTTTTTTAACTAATGACAATCCTCACTTTATATTGAATTGCCAGTCAAGACAAAACTTCATATTTTATTATTAAAGAAGCTGTAAGTGCTCAGTAGTTAAGATCATTCTCCAAGACTGCCTTTTCTTTTGTTCCAAAGTAGCATTTTAAAGAATAGGGGACAAGCTGGTGATCAGACAGTAACAGCCATGAAGGACAAGAAAATTCCAGCATTTCCAGAGAATGCTCGTAATTTTCAGTTTAGAAACTATTCACAGAAGTGTCATTCATTATTTCAAGAAGATTAGAAATAGCACTAAGAAGCAATAACCTGAATTCCCATCCTTTTACCACCAAAGAGCACCTGGTTATCAGCACAAGCTTTGTTACCCAAACTCCTCCTGTGTGCCCTCAACTGCCGTGGCTGAATGAGCCTTGACAGCAAACGGAACATGAGATCCTTTCTGAAATAAGCCCCATTTGCTCTGAGGCCACAATCCATGAGCAGAAACTTCCCAGACATGCAGATTTTTGTGTGGGTTTTTTTTTTCCCCCTTAAAATGTAAAATTGTACACTGCTTCATGTATAAAGAACGATAGCAGTCTGTGACTAAAGTTGCATAGATCAGGTAAATTAATTTCAGTTCACTGGTACACTTTCCTTCCCAAATAACTGAAAACAAAACTTTTCAAGATTCTTAAGATGGCTTAATGTAGAAGAGAAAAAACTCCTACCCTCGTACCCATAAAACAAAATTTAAATGTCCACATAGCTGCACACATCTGAAAAAATCCCCAAACAATTCAGAGCCCCATCAACTTCAAAGAACAATTGATTTTTTTCCAGAAGATTCAGTTTGAATAAGTTACTCAAAATACCCTGAAGTTTTTCTTTCTTTAAATAGTCTGTGTTTGCATGCCACAATTCCCCTTTATCTTCTTCCTGATCAGATCAGATAAAGATTGTACAGAGACACACTGAGCTGACCAACTGCATTATGCAGCATTGTGGTTTAAAAGCCACTGTTTTTCTTGAAGTAAGAAGATACAAAACATGAGTTTGCCACATATTAGGGAAGATATTGCTAAGTAAAACCTAGATTATCAAGAGTGATGACTCTCAGAATGACATCAATCCACCTCTGCTTTTGTATGGCAACTTTTCCTAGAAAAAGTAACAAAGATGCAACTCCACCAAACGCTGATGACATGCCACATTCCCTACCCTCTATTTTTTCTTTCCAAAAAAAATCTGAGCATCTATATAACCTCTGTGATGATGGAGAAATTTTTTCACCTGATGTAGTAATAAAAAATACAAATAATAACAGTAATAATCTTTAAAAAATAATAGCAATATTAAAAAAAAAACCCAACCCAAAGTCACACATGCCCATAAAAAACCCCTGAACATGAAACACCATCAATCGAAAACAAAAACAAACAACAAAAAAAACCAAACCACCAAAACAAACAAACAAACCTAAAAAAACCCCCCTACCCCATAAAACAACCAAAAACCCCCAAAACACCACCCTGCCACCCTGGGTGATCTCAGGCTGTTTTGCCTGTGTTTCCTTTTCCAGTCAACAGGACCCATGGGAGATACCAAATCAAACAAATTAAATAACAAACATTTTTACCTTGTCTGAAAGAATCTTCATTATCTATGCTTGTCTGAAGATTTATGAGTAAATTCAGCGTTAAGGAATAAAATAAATACTTTACTGCATATACAAAAAGGAAGCTCATTTGCAGAAATTTTCCGAAATTTCAATGTTTAAAAGGATATTGTTTCTTTTCTTCTTTCCCCCCAGTACTGTCCCGTTTTTCCTTCTTCTCTGCTTTTTCTTTATCATGTCTTGATTCCTTTAAAAATACACATATGGGAAATAGCTTATTATGTACCCGTTGTACAGAACATTTAGGAGGACTGTAACATTTAACATTATAACTGGACACAGCTAAAAAAAAACCGTAACTCAAAATGACAGTACTCAGCTTCTGTGATTTCTGAGATTATTTTATCTTTCTCATCCAATTCTCTGGCAAGTACCAGCAGCAGAGCTTGGTGAATACAAATGTAACTGCAACATACCTGCTTTCACCAAAAGAGGCTGTGCTGACACACGCACATGGAAATCTGAACTATAGACTGGTTTATATATAAGTTAAGCCTGTTTTCATCTACTTACTCACCAAAGCAGTCTGCAATTATTATAGATTATTCAGTAATAAAGTACAAATTCTGAATTTTCCTTGCTACTGCCAAAATGAACTAGTTCTCCAAACTATCCTCCTCCTGCCGGAAGTGACTGCTGAGATATTTTAACCCACAAGGTACCAGAAATTTCAGAAGCATTTTCTTATACATTCACGGCATGGCTTTTCAATTTAGGCTACAAAGCAGCAATAAATTAAAAAAAAAAAATACCAGCCTGTTCTGTCAGCAACAGCAACAAATAAACAAGAGCAGAACAGCTTATTTTACCTTTTTGCTACCAGAGGAGCTCTTTTCCATCTTTTCTGCCTTGATTGAGTCACCTTTCTCTTTTCCTGAAGATTTTGATTTGTTTTTCTCCTTCTCTTTTTCATTTAAGCGAGGGGAATCAGAAGGACTTTCACTTTTGCTATGCTTTGAAGAACCAGCTAAAAACAGAACAGGAATTTTTAATTCACACCAAGTAAAAGCCTGACAAACACACACACAAAAAGTAAAATACATACTTGTGCCATTTTCATCTTTGCGTCGTTTAGTTGAATCCTGTGGTACCTCTCGATCACTGTTTGAATGATCCTGGCACCAAATACAATTATGCAGAAGTTAGCAGACTAAAACATACTCCTGAAGTAGCACCTGCTAATATTCTTATTTTGAAGAACTAATTTTTGAATCCTTAGAATGTAACTGAGGCGTTACATCCCGTTTGAAGTTTCCGGAGATCGGTTTGGAGGGAGAAGAGTTTGAATTCATTACTGCAAACCGACCTCTGAAAGAGTAACAGAGCCAAAAATCCACCTCTGATACAGATCACTTCTGCTCAGGAGGGCTGTACAGCCAATTATTACTGCAGGGGCTTGGAACAGAAAGCCTTCCAAGCACATACCAACTGTCTAAACTAGTTCATTAAAAACGTCACCAACCCTTTTTCGATCTTTCCTGTCCTTTTCATCTTTCTTCTCTCTCTCTCTGGATCTTTCCCTGGACTTGTCCAAATCTTTCTTCTCCACTTCTCTCTCCTTACTCTTGGACAGTGTTGGAGTAGTGTGGTTTATGTAGTGCTGTTAAATTAAGGCAACATCACCATATATTAATATGTATTCCTAGGCGTGTAAATAAAAAGAAGTCTTATTCTAACATATCACATTTAGTTCAAATATTAAACATAAATACTTATTAGCAAAACAACGACTGATTGAAGATATGTTCAAACTCATCATCTATAATTTAACCTACAGCTTATTTACTCAATTCAAGAATATTTTCTCTTAATGTTTGTATTAAGTACACACAACACTGTTCACCAGGACTGTTGGATGCACGAAGACAGATCAGACACAGGGCTACAGAAACAGGATGTGAAGGTTACTGCACTCAGGTAACACCTGCAATCTCGCCTGGAAAGAATGAATGGAATCAGCTGCCTAAACAACCTGTAATTTATTTTTAAAGAATAATCTTTATCAACAAAGTATTAAGACAATACTTTGAATAATAGAATTTCTAGCCTTCAAATGAGAAAAAAGCTGAACATAGAAAAGAACTGATTTTTTTCTATAACGTGTTCTAGATTGTTATTCCACTATCTCTTCTAACCAATTCTGGTTGGTAGCTCCATAAAACAGGTAGCACATGTGTTACATAAATATGGATACATTACAGTAATTATATCTGTCTTTTTAAAAGCAATTATATATTTAGATCAAAGCAATATTAAGAGCACATTTTAAATTAAAACCACTTCTCTTGGTATTTACGTTATACCAGCAAACAGATTTAAATCAGTATACTTCAATCTTCCCCCAGTTTTGTATACATTAACAATTTTATTTGGGGACTAAAATATCTTTATTAAAATGTCCTCTGTATTTCTTTTTAGAGAGACACCTTACTTAAAAGGACACCAACAAAAGAGGTAAGTGGAAGATAAGTTTAAAACAATCAAGGTATCACTTGAACCAAACCAATGAGTGTTTCAAACAACTTTCAAAATTAAACCAATCCTGTCCTTCCCCAGTTTCAGTAAATGTTTAACTTACCAAAACCTGATGTTAGTGATCCTATGTTAAAAGTCAACTGACAAAATTTAGGTCTCTCCTTTTATTATTTCACTGGTATTTTATTATCCTACAACAGAGGCTGAACTTTCAATACTGCTTGCATTCGGTATTTCTTTTGCTTTTTTCTCTCACTGTTCTTATTCCATTTCCTACAATACCATTCCACAAGTAAATTATCCCTGCTCTCTTCTTTGCTGACAATAACATGAAATACGTTTCCTCTAAACACCCCCATTCAGTTGTTTCCTGGAGCTGCTTTCCACAGGAGAAAGCCAACTCATAGCTCTGCTTTCTCCTGCTCCATTTCTTGTGTTCTCATGGCTCTTCACGACAGACTCCACTGCTCCTCTACCATTCCAGTGCAGTTTTGGAAAACTACATCCATCCTCCCCCACCTTTACCAGAAAGACTTCTATCAATTTGCTTCTAGAAATGTTGCCAACTGACGACACATCAAATTTTGGGTGTTTCGGTGTGGTTTGTAACTTGGACAAATGCCAAAAAAGGAGGGAAAAACCTAATTCAAGTCTGGCACCATTTATTTTATAACCTGCAGTGTAAACCAATATTTCCATTTTCTGGCTCCAGAAACTGAGCCAAGTCAGGAATAAAAAAAATCTGTGAGCAGACAACAGCACTAGGCTTTTAACTTTCAGTGGAACCTGAACTCATAAATCTTACAGGCTTCTGAATGTCCCATCCTTCCCCAAATAAGTACATGGAACATTTAACTTGTCTTACACCATGTACAGGGAACATTGTCATGAAGTGCTTTAAGTCTGTTAGAATGGCATTGAAGAGTGAAGATTAGTTCATTAAGTGAGAAAGATCAGAAAAGAGCATTTAGAAAAGGAAGGAATGGGTTGGACACCCCCCATTTCCCAAACACTTAAAGAATAAACCCATTAAAAGGTCACAACTGCAAAAAACTTCCAGCTAAGTCTACATAAACACATTACAGTTAATTCTAAAACAAATTTTCAAATTAACTAGAAAAATAAAGGTGTTTGCAGTTAATTTAATTACAAATAGTTCCACTGTCTGTTTAATTAAATCAATGTGCTAAAGTAAAATAAATATCTTTAAATAAAACTTTAGCTTAAGTGAGCAAAATTTCAATTAATCAACTGAATCTTGACTCATACAGTAAGGAAGGGAAAAGTGAGATTTTACAGATTCCCATATACCACCCTTCAGGCAGAGGTAAGCTCAAGACAAATACTGTAGTTTTCTAATTTAAAAAAAAATTAAATATAAAAGATATGATGATGAGCTATCAATCTACACATACTGTGGTTTCATCAGTGGTAAGACTACAGGATGTTTCCCATATACACTATCCCTGTAATCAGATACGGTTGGTATTGGAAAGATTAAATTTAAAAAAAAATCCACCAAGCAAGTGTCCATTACAGAATCACAGCTATTTTGATTTAAAACATACAAAGTGTTCTGAACACTTCGCATAAAGATAACTAAAACTAAAACAACAGTGTAAATACAAAACAGAAAATGGAAATCCATAACACATTTTTAAATTAAGTAAATATAAGTCATCCTAGGTAAACCCAAAAATTATCCTAAAATCCAAATGGTCAGCATTTTCCAAGTGATAAATCTTTGTGCAGTTCAGTTACACACTGGTACTGACTGTGTAATCAAAGGCTCTAACAGCAACTTGAGAAGATTTGATCAATTTCCTATCAGTCACACCTACTGATGGACCAGCAGGTGTGCAGCAGCTGTGACTGTTACTGTACAACAGTTACAATGTGCTTGAATCTTAAAAAAAGCAACAAAGTGGTTACAGAATCTGTTTAAAATACAACATTCCCAGTTGGAATGTGCCTGTTGGAGCACACCCACAACACTGCTCAGTTTGGGTCCCTGCTGTACAAAAAGGATGTGGATGGTGCAGGGAAGGGCCCCGAAGGCTGAGCCAAGGCTTGGGAAGCCTGACAGGACAGGGAAGGCAGCGTGAACAGGATTTGCTCAGCCAGGAGAAGAGGAGGCTTAGGGGAGACCTTGGCACCATGTCCCAGCATTTAAAGGGCAGATACCAAGGGAGGTGCTCTTTTAACAAGGAGTCACACAGAAAAATAATGGGAAATGGATACAAGTTACTCCTGGGAGGATTCCAACTGGACACAAGAGGGAAACGCTTCACAATAAGAACAATCAGCCATGGCAGTATCTCCTCAGGAAAGTGATGGATTCCTCAACACTGGACACTTGTAAGGTCTGGCTAGACAGGGTGTTGGGCCATCTTGCCTACACGCACTTTTGCCAAGAAGGCTGGAGCAACTGATCCTTGAGGTCCCTTCCAACCTGGGATTCAGATTCTATGAACTCCTGAGAGCACTCTTCAGCATCCCTTCTCCTAAGATAGTGAAACCAAAGTGTATTTACAGGAAGCAAATACACAGAGATGATAATTTGAGAGGCTGTTTCTGATGCTTAGAAATACAATACTACTGAGTACTAGAACAATGAATACAGCTGTAAGGAGAAAGATATTCCAGAGATGTTTCAAATATTCTTTAACTAACTACTGTTCTTCAATTGGTATATTCCAAACCCATCAAACAATTCTAAGAACTATTTTAGCTATTCTGTTAGATTTTCAGCCAAACAAATAGCTTAATCATAAGGACATTTATATGTATTCACAAGTTTTAGAGGGGAATAGAAGAGACACTGATGTCACACATCTCTTCAAAATATTGACAGAAAGGTAAATTCAGGGGATTTTTGTTATGTTGCTTCTGTCAACTGTCATTATCAACTGTCTCTCCTGTACAAAGGATTTACACACCAGAACAAAAAAAAACCCCATCCCTCTATTACTATGCTAGTATTTACAGGAATGGAATTTGAATTTCTGATGGGAGTTTGCCACAAGAGCAAAAGTTAACTTCTCTCTGCAACAAAACATGAAAATAAACTTGGCTGGTTTCTAAAAGATTCAAACCTTTGCTGAAGAGTCCTTGAGTTCGTTGAGGTTGTCCTGTAGAAAATGAACGGAGATGACACGTGAGCTGGAATAGTTTTCAGAAACCAGAGGGACTTTGGGAAGCATGGCCGTGCCCTTGAAACAAAAAACAGCTACTCCTTCTGGAATAAATCTTATGTTAATATTGTACTCTGAACAAAGCTAGAAACTGAAATACATTTTAAAAAGAAAGTAGGGGAGAGAAAAAGACTGTCATGATCTACTCTCTAGACCCTGCTATTAAATAAAGCACAAAATAAGTCTGTATCTAATTCTTCCTAAAACACACTCTCCTGCCTAGACAAAAATAAAAAGAAAAAGTAGGCTTAATTCTAAATATAGCTGAACAAGAGGTGGAACAGGTTTAAAAGTATTTTAAACCTGTATCTTCTCCACTTTCAGTTAAACGTGGTAGAAGTCATTCTAGAATGACCTTATGCTGCCATTTATAAAAAACTTGATCACTGAGTAGTTATCACTGTTTCCTCAAAACTAGTAAAAGCTACTTCAATTCTCCAAAATTAAGTTAAATGTTTCAAGTAAATCTTACATACATTTTTGGGGAAAAAAAAAAAAAAAAAAAACAGAAAAAAGAGAAGAGCTTGTTCTAAAGTTGGTAAGATGGTGAAGTTTAAAGACCCACATAATCCATCACAGTGCTCTCGATGAAGTATTGGTAACTTACAGTTGTAAATGTTCAACGTACTGCAAATTCAAAGATTCCATGAACATAGATGGTTTAGAAATAATATAAATATGGAGCAAGGAATGGCTACCCTGAGTCTTCAAGTAGGCTACGCCCATGGTTTTGTGCTGCGCTTGAGTGCTTGGGGTTTCTCTTTGCTGGGTAGGAGGCTTGGTGGCCACATCTGGTTTTATCGTAACGCAGGGCTCAATGGTGGGAACCCATTGGAAATAAACAAACCTCGAAGGGAAGGTACAACAGAAGCTGCATGCGCACTGAATATACACAACTACAGGAGAACTGATCACCAAGGAGACTTTAAAATGGAACTCCTTTCAAGACTCCTCCTTAGAAGGCACATATCGGTATGATGCTCATCAAGAAGCCTGATGAATTCAGAGGTATCGTACATCCCGTATCATCCAGGAATCTTCAGTGCTATAGATTCTTCAAAGAAGTGCAGAAAAATATGCTCCACTCTGTTGCAAAGACTCATTTGCTTGTAGCAACCATTGCACTCCAAAAAAACTGACTGCTTAAAGCAATGAGGCACTTCTGTGTAAAAATTCTCTTGAAATTTCCAAACACTATTTTACAAAATTTGTGCTAGGTCCTTGAAGCATTATTTTGGTTAATTAAAAAATATTTTTATAGAAAAAAAGACAGTCCGCCAATAAAGAAAAGGAATGCATTTTCTAATGCAACATAAAACCTCCAGTGGTTCCAGTGTATACTTGGCACAAAACTTGAAGGAAGTCGAATACTGGCATCCCAAACTCGTGAGCCTAACATGGGTGCTGCCTTCCTCAGGCTATACTAACCTTTACTGTTGAGGAATGTGACGGAGAAGAATGTGTATCAACTTTGCGGCGTTTTTGTTCTGAGGAAAGAACAGAACAATGGCATTATTAAAACAGCTCAAAAAGGAGAATCAAATAATAACACTTTCTGAAGTACCAATATAATTCCAGCTAGATTTCTTACCACTAGGTGAATTTTATTTTCCTTAAGCAGCATACCTTGACCATCTTCATGAAAGTTTGCAGCAAAAGTGTAATGTGAACAAACTGCTGCAAAATTATGCTCACTCCAAACTCCCATTTTATGGAAGCCAGTACCTGAATTTTAGAATTGCTATGAAGACCCTGAACAGGTGAACGCTATGAAAAGCATTACATTGTTTGCCTTAAGCAGCAGAAATATTAAACTCATCATCAGCCTCAGATAATAGCTTAAGGATTTGCTAACCCTTAATATAAGAAGGGACTGATAAAGCTTTCTGCATCCCTCTTAAGGATGCAAAGGCATATATCTTTCACTTTCCCCATTTTCTTCCAATTCAAAGGTTGTCATGAAGCTCTCAAAGTACACATGAAGTCTTTGCATTATGCTATCGTAAAATTTTCATGGTCAAAATTATACTAATACATTTTAATAGAAGACCATTTAGACTTACATTTAAAAATGGCAGGCTTTGTGAGAACACACATTCACTGGAGATGTGTGAAGTTCACACATTCACATAGTTTGCCTTTTGGAGATACTCTGACCACCTCCTTTAGATATTGACCATATTGAAAAGTCAGTGCCAAAATCTCACTTATTATGTCGTGATTCCCTCTCAACTTCTCTAACATTTTTTGACATTCAGTGATTTTCGAGTGACACGTTCTATTTCTCCAGACAAGAACAGAAACTGAATATTCAAACTTACCCCTTTCAGATTCTGATGTTTCTGATCGGGGAACAGGTGACTTCAAGGACCCAGCTACTGGCACCTTTTCTCCTCCTTTAGCATTTTCCTTGGATTTCATTTCCTTTGCTAGATCTCTTTCTCTCGACGGCTCCTTTTCTCTCTCCTTTTCTGCAGCTGACTTTGACTCAATGATGGTAACAACCGTCTTGGACTTCTCTTCTTTTGAAGCTTTTTCTTCTTTCTTCACTTTTTCCTTCTCTTTGTCAGATTTTGGTGTTTTCTCCTTGATCTCTCTTGCTTTCTCATCTTTGTTTGCCCGTTCTTCCTTCGGTTTATCTTTCCCATCTTTCCCAAGTGCCTTCATCTCTGGAGTGGCAGCTGGAGTCTTGTCTTTTTTTTCTTTATCTTTTTCCTTCCCGCTTTTTTCTTTATCATCTTTCTCTTTAATAATTTTGCTGCATAAAAAATAAAATGGCCAATTAGCATGGATACAGAACACAGCTCTAGCTTTATCACAGAAGTTTTACTTCTGAATATTTGATAGAATTTCCTGGAGCAGACACTAAGATTTCAGATTTGCTGTTCCTTTATCAGAATAGCAACAAGCAAAGGTTCTCATTTATCTTCTGCAGCTAAAATTAAATGCATTCAGTAGAACTGTATATTTTGAAAGAAATAATGTCATTTTTAAAATTATAAAGAAATGGAAACAATTTACACAGAATCCAGAAGTAAAAATAAAATGCAGGTCATTTTCAAGTGTATTTCTGTGGCTTGGAAGGAAGAAAACAGAGAATGTGTAAGAATAGCTTTTCTCACCTATTAGATGCACTGTTTCCATTGCTTGTCGTCACCTTCGGTGTAGCGTTGATAGTTTTATTAATAACTTTCACCACACCCTGAGACTTCTCCTTTAGTTTATCTGCTGAAAAAAAGAAAGAGAACACCTCTATTTGAACAAGTTAATCTATATCCTATTGGTTAAAATACAAGTAGCTGAGCATATTCATGTCAGATCATGTGTAGCTAACAGCTAAAATCGGCAGCAGATCACTCTCTCCCAAAACCAAGTAAAAACAAAGAACACGCACTGATCCTATTTAGTATCATATTTCTATTTCTTTCTTTTTAGCTTAATGAGGCAGAAAAAAGTAGAAAAGTTATACTAAAAATAAACATAATAATCATAGATGTGTTTACCAGTCTCCTCAGTAGTGCCCTCTTCCAGTCTAACTGTATTTATTGTGAGAGACGTAGGCATCCCAGCACCACCTGGCCCATTTTGTACTGTTGCAGGTACAGCATTCCTGGCAGGTGGGTCTTTGTGATGAAATTCATTTTCAGGTATCATGAAAGGCTTCCTACTTTTCAACTGTCCAGAATAGCTGCAAGTCGCACAGATTGTTAAATATGCACAAACATAAAGCAAAACATGGGTTGAATCTTAAATGTGGATCTAATCTAACAGTTCATCTGTTATTTATTTCACAGTTTTTCCTAACTGATACGCAGTTTCTTCCCCCTATATTGATGAGCTCAAAAGAAAAAGAAAAACAAACATACTCACTAGACACAGAAGCAGCCCTACTTCCACACCCTCTGTCTCACCACCACACACACACACACACCCCTGGCCAAACACACAGAACAAACTGACTGCTGACAAAACTTCAGACTGTCAGGGCAACCTGAACTGCCCCTCAGGCATACAAGGATATTCCACATTCACCACAGGAAGATGTAACATGTAACTAAACATTTTAGAATCATATGCACTTTCAGTATCTAACCAGTCTTGCAGCAATAGCCCTTTCTTCCTTTTACTATCCCTCCTATCTCCTGGCTGCTATAATATTTCTCTAGAATTAAGCTATGCTCTCGTGAGTAGAAATCTTTACTATTTTAAGTGTTTTACTAGAGTCTTGTAAAGGAAATTAGTGATCATCCAGCACAAAATGAATGTTTTCATTCACACTGCCAGCACCGAGATGCAGGATAGCGAAATCTTCTGTGATAAGGTAAAAATCAAATGTTAGGACTGTAACAGTTCCGAGTCTTTAGATGCCTTTCATGATCCACTTTTAACCACTTTCTTAAATAAGTTGTTGTTACCCCATAGCCAATGCATATAGATCAGGTCTCTTCTCTTTCTCTTCCTGACATATCTTGTGTACTCTTCTTTCCAAGGCTTGACCCAGATTCAGCACTTTTGGATACCATGGAAGGATTTTGGTCAGCACAATCAGGATGTTTCTGATATGTGTATATTCACCTGTTTCCAGACAGTGCACAGAAGCCTAAAACATAAATTAAATCTAATGAAGTCAGGATTCTTTTTTTAAGTATTCAAAAAAGATAAGATTTTTGGTGTCTCTAATTACCTTAGTTAATTTATAGTGCCATTTGTGTACCACGTGTCTAAAATTCTCATAATCCAATTGATCAGCCTTATTTCCACCATCAAATCCAGTTGCTCGTAATATAGTTAGGAAGCCTGGATAATTGCCACATTCCTACATGCACATCAAAGGATAGGAAAAAATTATCTTTCAGGAAACAAAACCGGTAATTCTAAACTCTAAACTCTCAAGAATGAGACATGATCACACTTTACAAGACTCACATCATTTTTTAAGCTAATTTATGTTGAAATTTTAGTTGTGGGTGAGAGAAGATTATTCATAATTTAACTAGCTAGTGCAAGGAGTATTAAGAGTTTCCATATGCTCCCTAAATTGTCTCCGAGGCAAGCTACGCAAAAATCAGAAATGGAAATTATATTTTTAGCAAATGTATTTTTTATCATACAAAATTACTTCTATCAAAACTACATGAATTACAGTAAAATACAAGTCAATTTTATGATTATACCATCATAAAAATACAATTGCACTGGTTTTAAATCTAACAGTTTCACTAAATCCATTTTTCTTGGGCTGAATTACACAGATGGCTATACATAATCTAATGAGCAACCTCATTTTAGTAATTCCCTATACCTTTTCATATATGACTCTGTCACTGTGCCACCTGGTCACGGTCTCCAGCATACAGCATAAAAACCTGCCATATCTACTGGCTTCATTTTCTGTGCAGCTTGCAACTGTATATATAATATCAGAGAAAACCTGTGAATAGAGCAAAAAAAAAGTTACTATGACCTTACTGAATTATAAAAGCAAAAAAACCTAACAAAAATTATAAATTTCTCTGATCTAAACAAGCAGTAAGTTGGTTTCTAAATACAACAGACTGCTTATAAAGTATGTTTGTTTCCCAACTACTGGTCCTTCACACTTAGCCCAGATCCAAGTATACAGCTGCTGCTGACACACTGACACTTCAAGTGTCTTCATTGACATAACTGTTTTATTCTCAAACTAATAATGATTTGAGCTGGTAGAAGTAAACACACAGCCAAGCTGATGCAAAGAAGTTTTTTTTTTGTGGCCCACACAGGTCCATCAGATAGGGCTACTTGAGTAGAAATGCTCTTTTGGACACATGAAATCAGAGCAGATACAGTGACACAAGCAAGCCCTCTGTGTGTAGCACCATTTGCCAGGGTCAGAGTGGTCTCAAGGATGTTGCTGGTGGGGGACAAGCCTAAGAAAATGGATTCCACAGCAGAAGGGGCACACAGCTAAAATGGAAGGATGAGAGCAGGCCATGGAAGTGCAGATTACTTAAAGGTATCCTCCTATGACAGCTAATGACTCTGCTCTGAAACTCCAGACTCACTAGGGGAAAATGCAAACAACATTTCTTGAAAAAAAAAAACCTTGAAGCTTTAAGAAAACTTTGATTAGAAGATCTGAAGTATGAAAGAGAACTTCTGATTGTCACATTCTAGAATGAAAGACAAGTAATGATCTTGTTTACCTCTTTTGAGAGGCGGGGGGACACTAGTCTGGGATGTTCATAGTGGTAACGATGAAAATACACAGAGGTGTAGCTACTTACTCGGTCATAGCAGAGAAGTGTGGAGAAATTGGGTGTTTTCTGCTGATGCACCAGTTCAACGAAGTGAGCACAGTAAACTGCATCAATTGCCGAAAAAATGCATCGAGGAAATATACACAACTGTAAAAATTTGGTGATAGTCTCATTTTTGGTGGATTCTTCAAAAAACAGGAGTTGAGAGGGGAAAAAAGAAAAGAAAAATAAAGTAAATTAATGGTTTATCATTCAACTACTCTCTTCCCAAGGAGTTCAGTATGACAGATCCAGTCCCCGGTGTTTGTACATTTGGCCACTTGTATTTCAGACATATCTTTGGCATTGATCAGAAAAAGTTAATATAAGTGCAACTGTTTGAGGTTGGGGATAGAATAGCAGGGTGGATGTAGCAAATGTTTATTTCTTATTGGCAAAATTATTCTCTCACACAATGGGGCTAAAAACATGTTCTGGGAAAATTTCAGTAAAGTTCTCCACTTGCTCCACCAGCAAAGTGAACACCACCTGCTCTTCCCCTAGAACACTTTCTTCCATCTTCCTACATGGGGCTCACTTTCAGTTTTGTTTCCTTCAAAACTGAAGAACATGCTGTCTCTATAGAACCCACCAATAATAATTTTTCCAATTAATCAAACACAGAGGAATTTAAAGAAAAACAGCCTTCAGTAAACCACCACCCCAATACACACATACTTTGTGGAAGTTTTATTCTATTACTGAGTAAAAGACTGCACTGTATCAAGTTCAAGAGTTACCTGTTTCTGTTTGACCAACCACAGGCTGGTAAACTCAACAGCCCAACACCCCCAAACTCGTCCCATGGCAACAAGGAGCACAAAAACAAGCTGAGAGGAATGTCCAGCATGAAAGCAAGGTCAGAGGGAAGTACAGAACTAAAGACTGCAAGTGGATGCTTTCAAAGGAAGGTCATGATTCTCACATGGGCCACTGGTGGCTTTGCATAGGCCGCAAGTCCTAATACCCAGGCTTTACTTGCTTCTATTTTCCAATGCTCATGGAATAAAGCTTGCTCAAGAAAGGACTGTCAGCTTTTATTTAACTAAACTCGATGCTGACTTTGTTTAATTTTAGTATCTACCACTCAAAGATTATAACAAACATTTGATACCTAAAAAAAAGGAAAAAACCTATCAAGGGAATCACAGTTCATAAGGTAATCAAATATGTGTTGCTTCAGAAGTGAACAGCCAGCCACAATAAGTAGTCTCCAATTGCTAAAGCTACGAGGCTACTCTGCCAAAAAGTAATGTATTCTCAAGGGTACAAACACTATCAAAAGTTTTCAGATAGGAAGACAGTCTTAAAAAATAAATTAAATATCAACAATTTATCAAAATACATAATTTTTTATCAAAAAATAATAACAACCCCCACTACTATAGTGGATGTGCTGTTCTAGTTCCTCATGTAGTAAAATTATACTTTATTTATTTTAATAGGCAAACTGCTGAAATAGTAAGCTTGCCTCTGGATACAATCCTGGAAAACTTCCTTCAGCTGAAGCACAAGAATCAACAATAATCTATTCCCAGTATCCCACAAAGACTTGTGTGTATTCCTATGCAAACTATTTTTTACACACTTTTTTGTGCTTCTTTAAGTAGACAATTTACCAAGTCGCCTCTAGACCAAGTTTTAATCAGCCAGTAATTTTTCAACCAGTAATTCCTTGTAGTTCATTTGCTACAGTATATTAAATATTTATAGGGAACAGTGTTTCTTTCTTCATTAAACCAGTTGGATGGATCTTACATGAGCTGGACAACAAAACTCTTTTCCACTGGATTATGCTAGGCTTCTTGGGACAGACGAACTACTACTTCCAGTTACAAACCCAAAGTTCATCCAGAGAAGAAAACTGACCAGAGAAAAACATTTCAGATTAACCATACCAGCAGAGTTCACAAGCAACACGAAACATTACAGATGTTTTGTAGGAGAAAAAGCTTGATTCTGCCTGCTGTGCATCTGCCCTGTGAAACATGTGCATGCTGTCTCACTGCATGGGGCTGTTAGGCTGGCACAACACTTATCTTGTCATTGGAATAGGGTTCATGCCACCCCCCAAACCCTGGAATATTGCTCCTAATCACAGGACTCAAGTAAGTTAACTCAAACCAGTCATTTAGACTTTACATGCCTATTTTTTTGTCCTGTAGCAATTATACTAACTTAGCAGCATTCTAACTACAGTTAGCAAGTACAAGCCAGCTTGCAATTACAAATTTCCACTGAATTGGTCAATCTCTAACTTATTTTCTAAATTAGGGCAAAATTTAAAAGAAATTAAATGTCAATCTCTTGACATAGTAAGAAACAAAAATCTTCTTTATGAAAACCAACTACTCAGCATTTGCAAAAATACATTACATTCCAACTAAAAATTTACCTTGCTAACAGACCTCAACATATAAAGAGATCAAATTTTCAAATCAACATTAAGAGTATTAGTGCAAGGAGACATCGACAATTACAAAAATATCCACAGCATTTTCCCTGGACACACTTACTTGCCAGAAGCCAGTTATCTTTCTCTAGTTTCAGTCTCTGGAGAACCCTCTGCACATGCTCCAACTGCTTCTTTTCCTCTTCAAGGAGCTTGTCCTGCAGAGCTGTGCAACGTTCTTTCTCTTTTTTCTTTTTATTTGGAGGCTATAAAATGTCAGTGTAACTCATTTAGTATTATACTAAAACTTGCTATAGACAGAGCATTAAGTTCCTGCTAATACAAGAGAATATTAAAAAAACCTGTTCTGCTCTAATAATCAACTGATTTTATGAACACTGGCTGACAATATTTAGGACAAGAGTAAACAGACAAACCACAGATACAAATGCTTTCTGAAACTGATCTTCCAGTAATTTTCACTTAGTGGAGTCACTAGTACTTTTGACTTGGGAATTATGAAGGAAAGTCAATCCAAATTATGATAATGTGGCAAAGCAGAATGGATAAACCAGGTGACAAAACTTCCCAGATCTAAAACAACCTTAATATAATACTTCAGGAAAAGAAACTCTTTCAAGGCTAGAAAGTTAAAACTGGGCCACAAAATGATATCAACATACCATTTCCTGATTGTCATCTATGGCTTTCATCTGGACTTTAAGTTTATTGACTTCTCTGTCATAGCTGCTGTGTGGCACAGCAAGGTCATACATCGTTAGAGACCAGAATGTAGCATAAAACTGAGGGCTGATGTCATCCCAAACTTTAGGGAGGTGCAGAGAAATCACAGCTTCGTGAACAGGAGCCATCACCAGCTCACACGATGTAATGTATTTGTGAACTTTGTGCTGCTGTTTATTTCCCTTCTCAGCTTTTTTTAGTTCATCATACTTTGACTGTGGATAAAAAAATAAATAAAAATTAATCTATATATACAAAAATAGACTTAATAATTTAACTTTTGAGTTTTCTCAAAAACTTTCCTCTACAATATTTACTTGTGAAATGTCAGTACATAAAGCACTGAAGAACCTCATACAGAACCCTTAGTCTTCATCCTTATTGGATAGATTTATCTTTCTTCACTGATGCTTCTACCTGTTGTCATAGTAACACATTATACTACACCAAATAAAAACTGCTCTCCATATTGAACTTTTCAGATGCAGGAACAAATCATTTCTGACACTTGCTGAGATACCACAGCATTTGGCAGTTGCAACACTTTCCTCCATAGCAAAAACTCATCTAAAACACCTGCAGAGGAACTCACACCTTTGAGGAACAGGGAGGGAAAGAATTCCTACTGATAACCCAGGACATCTGAGGAGGTGACTTCATTAGCTGTGACTTCTGTCAGTTGTACTGAAGCTGACCCATGGGTCATATTTTTCAAGAAGATTAAGGACAACCTGCTCCAGCCCACAGCTTCTATTTCTAATTCTACCTATAAAACTTAGCAAGTTTTATTCAGTAAACAAACTTTATCTGGAACCTACCACATGTACTGGTAACAGATACCAGAGCAGCACTAAGAGCAGAAAAATGGAAGAGTTGTACTCACTGAAATGTGGTGTGCATACATGGGTCTTGAGAGGAAAAATGCAGCATCATGAGGTGTGTGAAACTCATTACAGAGAACATCAATAGAAGGCACTCGCTTAATGTAATCCTCTGTGCTTAGATTGGATGCTAAAAACCCACCAAATTGCACCAGGGTGTCATGGCACTGCAAGTAAAAAACAAAAAGTTAGCAAACATTATTTTAGTCAACAATTAAATTAGGGAAAGTTTCAAAATTTTTTTTTGCCTTTCTTGTTTCTTGCTAAAAATGCTAACACCAAATAGTAAAGCAAAAACTTTCTCATAGGGGAAGAACAAAAAAACAACCCCATCTAGAAAAGCCAGCAGAACTCAAGAGCATTCTATTCTACCAGAATGGAACACCACTACTTCCTACTGCCTAAGGCAGCAAAAGAATTATATTTTTAAAAAAGAAAGTTTCACTACCGAAGATTAGAAAAACACAATGGACACTTAAGAATTTTACTTTTTTTAATAACAAAGGATGCTTTGCTCTTTTACTCAGAGGTCACTCATCAATACGATATATTTTTAATACACCCATATAATTTAATAGAGCAATGCTGCAATTATTTTTAAAATTCTTATGTATTTGTATTTATTGTATTAGATTCTCATATATATTTCTACAGATTTTGTTATTCATATGCTGAATCCTCACATATTGTGCTGATACACTAGAAGTTAACAGAAAGGAGGGGATCTCATAAGTACAGGTGTTTTTACTTGCCTGATCATACAGTTTTCCCACCAGCTTCAGATGTTTTTCCCCTCCTTCTTGAAAGACAACACCATTTCTCTGTTGAGCCATAAGTAGGCACAGTGGGAGGGCAAGATCATGGTCCAATAATGCATCTTTCAATCTCTGAGATGACTTCTTTGTATTCCTGATTTGGCCAAAGTATCCACCCTGCACAGTACAGAAAAAGTTACCCAAGTTGGAAAACAGTGCATCACAAATGGAATCTACGTGTGCTGATTGCAGAAATATCAATGAATTAACAGCAATAGAGTTTCCTGTCCATCAGTAAAGCTCTCTGGATCCAGTACTACAATGTATGTACACAAGAATCAGAAACTAACCAGTCTTGCCTGCTTTAATCAGTTTTTGCTACTCCCTCAAGCCAGGCTGAGACAGCAGGACTGAACCACATGCAAGCTCAGCAGCTGCTGGAATGCACAGGTCTGTCATGTAACACTCTCTTCTGAATATGAGATGCTGTGATGCAAAGAAATAAAGTTCACATCTACACTGCCTTGGCTGCCTGTCTCAAGGCCTGTAAGCTCAGAAGATGGGGCAACTCCAATAAAGCACACACTCTTCTCAGCTATGCTGCCAGAGTTCTTGAACCAGAGTCTTTAGAACCAGCAATAAAAAGCAACAGTTATTACTAAATTTAACACAAACACACCTCAGCTTTAAGTTGCTCTCCACCAGTCATGGCTTCCAATTGTTCCATCGTCATTTCTTCAGTGATTTCTATCCCCGCCATTTTCTGCACTACCTCTTTTAAAATAAGCAAATCAAAGCTGCAAAGAAAACACAAAAGTGGAGTAAAAACAAGACAATTTGTTTAAGAACCAGAAGCTATGACACTCAGTATATATTACATAGGAGCACCACAGCGTATGTTAAACAACGTTTTCAGTCTTTTTTCAAGAAGAAACTGGTATGTCAAGCACAAGAATTTCTTTATTGCAAGTAAAAAGCTAGTAATTAAAAGTGAGGCAGTCTCAACAGCTGGATTTCAGAACCCCTTCAGAACAACTTGACTGTTTTTGAAGATAGTAGTGGATGTGGTGCTATTAAGTATCAGCAATTAATCAAAATCTATTGGTCCCTTTTATTGGTTTCCATGTTTCAAACTGTTTCTATACAGTTATTTCAGGAAAATTGAATATTTTGTATTTTGTTAATAGTTTCTAGGATAGCATACAGCCTTAGAAATGTACTGGCAAAGTTAGTCTGGAGAGGTTACTTGGAAACATGGAAAACATGTTCTTTTTACTTGAAACATAGAATATATAAAATACTCCAATAATCATCCTGCCCAGAGACTAGGTTTTACTTCCTGCTCTGAATTCCATAAGAACAATTCCTTTTCCTCAACAGAAGTATACAATACTATACAGTATTATATACAATAGTATACAATAGTAATTGTATCCCAGTCACACAAAGCAGCAATATTTTCCAGTGAACTTCTGATATTTCTGTGACTTACTTAAAAAAAGCATTGACCTATGCCTTCCAAAACAAAGTTTCATCTTTAAATAATTTATATGGCTTATATTTTTGTTGGCTGTCCCAACCATAAGTATGTTTTCTGTCTAGTAACTGTGCAATACTAGCATAAGCTCCAATTTAAATACCTGAATATTGCAGTCCTATGAAACTGGTCACACTGGTAAATCAATTTTATTTTTATGATCCCAAGTACTAAACTGACTTTTCTTCCCCAAAGTACTCACAGTCATGATTTTGGGGAAGGACAATAAACATTACTTACCATACCTCTGTAGCTCAATGTAATTGCCATCATCAGAACAAAAAGTAGGGACAGAGGAGCATATGAGACTCAATGTCTGCATTGCAGGGAAGGGGAAAAAACTACATTTCTCAACATAACTACCTTAAAAAAACCATGCTGTGTTATCCCCATTGGTAAAGCTGCCTCCCAATAACAATATGGGGATTTCTAATAGAAAAAAGTTGATACTCACTGATGTGATAAAATTAAAATTAAATAAGTAAATGAAACAATAATACTAAGTGATGACAATGGAATGATAAAAGGCAAAGTCAAACTGGAAACCTTGTTTTGAATTGATTGACATTGTCACATGAAGAAATTCAACTACCCCTAAATAAACTGGATAAAGTATTAGAATAAAATTAAAATACAAAGAGCCATCCCTGCAGATATGACATTATGAGAAAAGAAAAGCCAACTATAACAGTCATGCTGCTTTATATAATGGATACTTATTTTTTAATATAACGTACAATAACTTCTATGAAATTACATACTGGCAGGTTTTTTCCCCTGTCTGGTTAGCTGTTAGGAAAACTATTAAAAAAAGTTAAAGATGAAAAATCAGTGCCTCGAGAATGTTACAACTGTACAATTGGAGGAAAAGTAATGTACTGAAGAGTGCATCATTCCTTCTTTCTGCTATTTAACCCTCCCAGTGCTATGAATGGAGTTCACCACTGCTAGAGCAACAACTACATCGAGTGCCTGTGTATCAGTGAACACCTAAATAAGTTTATAAAAACTGAGTATAAGGATCCATTGTGCAATACTTGCCTTTTGCCAGCTTTCAGCTGGTTGGCTACATACTGCAGGAGGCCTGCAAGTTCAATGGGGTATTTTCGGAAAACAGCACCACAAAAGCTTGCCAGACCTAAAGTAAAGAGAAACAGCTGTGACTGCACCTCTTTATTAAATAAACATTAACAAAGTGCATATGGCATCTTAGTAATGCATGCATTTCTGGAATACAAAGGAAAAAAAATTCTTATTGATTAAACTTGCCAGGTCTCCATTTTGTTTAAAGTATTAGCCAGTAGGTGCAAGTGAAATATTGATCATAATGATCAATGGTTGACTAGATCATGGTGGGGGGGAGTTGAACTATTTTAACCATTATTGTAATAAATAAAACAAGAATACTAACTCTGCAGCCAGCTTGAGATTGTAGTGTCATCATGTTTCATTCTCTCCTTCTCAGGGTTTGCCAATGCTTCAATGATACAATCTTTAGTGGAGTTAAAGAGAGTGTTTTTCCTCAACTAACAAGCACAAAAGTTACAGAGATTTGTTTTCCTGGCTTTTGTAATATATGAACACGATATATAATTACAGCACTACTATGCACTACAGCAGTACTATGTTAGTGTTATGGTTTTAAAAAAATAACACCATGAAACAGTAACCTAAAATCAGTATTTACCTCACTATTTACAAGATCACTATGCCTTCAAGAGTGAAAGTAGTAAAAAAAGAATAATTTCTATAGTGTAAAAGAATTAATAGAGAGGGTTCCATAACCGACTAGAAGTGCAAAAGTATTTGCAAACTCCACTAAAATTTCCAGCAAAAAGCAGCAAGAAGAGAAAACAGATATTTACTAATAGATAACAGGTTTAATCTGGCTACAACTGCAGCTTTATCACTAAGTGATGCAGTAATTTACATCAAAGGATACATGCCAAGACGTCATAGTTCAGGGAAGTGAGGTATTTCAGCGAATCCACCACCGGAGTGATCAAGTTATCGTATTTTTGTATTTGTGATAAAATCTGCAAGTTACAACAGACATTAAGCTGAACAAGGACAGTATTCCTTATCTTTCACATAATAAAAGCATTTAACAATACCCGTCTTCAAAACCTACACAAAATATGCTTAAAATTTATTTTTCAAAGGTCCTAAACAATTGTCAAAGTAAATAGGCAATCTCATTAATCCATCTAGTCCCTTAAAGATACCAGTGGAACATGTCTCTAATGCATAAAAACAATTCTGTATAATTTCTCTTTTCAATTATCAGCAAATAAAATAATGAAAACATTTTTTCCTAATATTTTTTAAGAATTCTAAACCTTAGCAGGAGGATTTCCTGTTGCTACATACAGTAATAAAAGACTATTTAAAAAAAAAACCAAAACCATGAAGCTAGGCCATTAGAGACTACAAGTACACTGTATTAATCAAGTTCTAGGATGTTCTCTTTGGTACATTACATACATGTGTGTCTATTACAGCTGTAATTTCTTCAAGTGCAATCTAGAAACTGGTAAATCAATACCCTTAGGTGACATTTGTAAGTCAGATGGAGGCCCATCAACACATTTTTACACTTCTCCAGCACTCTGTAGCACCAAGCAATCTTAAAAATCCTTCCCAGCTTCATAGGTGTATTTCAGACTTCAAAGCTTTAAGTTTTCTTCTAAATGCCCCTGATCCACCTCCACCCCACTGACAGACAACTGACAGAGCAACTTAACCTGAATTTGCATTCTGCATAATCTGATCAGCCATCCCTGTACCTAAGACCCACCTCTGCTAGCTCAAATTAATTTTTTTTCTGCAGTTAGTTACTCAAGAGATGTTTCCATACTTAATATCTACCTATGTATTATTAAGTCACATTTAGTATATTACTATGTGCACTACTAAAAAGTACTATATTTTAAAATTTGCATCAAAAAAGTAAAAAAAAAAAAATGAAACTACAACTGCAGGTCCCTTCCTGAACTTCAATTTTCTGTTGTCAGGATGAAATAGCATTGGAATACATGTAACTACATACATAGTCAAATAAAATTGTAGGATTGCTGTGGCTGAGCTTCCCAATTTGTCTTCCAGAGGGTTTCACATTTTCCTTAGTTAAACGCCTGTAAAAGAGGACATATATTATTACAAAAGACAAGCTAGAAGAGTATTAAAACAACAGGTTGGCTTCAGTGAAGACACATTTTTGTTAGTCTCAGAGGCTAAATTCTCATTAGCAAATGTGTTTTCAAGACATCTCAGCATAGAAACACTAATCTGCTGAGAACTGGAAATTGAGAAATCCTCCAAGATGCAGACAGTGCAACCAATCCAGTTGTCCCTCTATTACTATGGCCCATATTCTAGCCTCAACTTGAACATTTTGCTTTCAGAAGTCATCAGTGAAATCTGTACCATACACACCAAACTACCATGTGATGCTATTAGTTGCTCCTGGAAATTTAACTTAGCCACAGAGCAGTTATTTTTTGTTGCAGTCTGTTAACTGAAAAACAGTATTTCTTTCTTTGTGTTACAGTTCCACAGCACTTGCTACTAAAGATTTGAGCTCAACCTGAAACCTGAAGTTGAGAGTAAATTATACATGCAGCATTCTTCAACAACTGACAGCAATGTGGTTCACATGCACAACTGAAATCCACTGTACAGGGGAAGGGAGGAAAGGCTGATGGTGTAAGCAGCAAGTCAGAGGGGAATCAAAACAATTGTTCCTAGCTTTCACAGCTCCAAGTCCAAGGTCTTTTATCCAGAAACAATTACTGTCTATATGGAAAGCTTCTGATTATTCATACTGTAACACCACATCATTTGCATTTGCCAAATGGAGAACCTAATTCCCTGATAGTGACATCAAATGTGAGGTAAATCTGAAACTGCTGTAAGCCCACTTGAGGATGAGAATAAATCATTCTGTTCAACTTACTGACTACATTTAAATCTACAGAGAATATGACAACTCTCTTGAGACTCTTTGGAGGAGAGTCTCCACACCTGGAGGAAACACACAGCCTTGTACATTTCCATAAGCAAAGCAATTTATCAAAAACCTTACCCATGGAGAAGGTTTTAAATCATTTAATGGGTCATTTTTTCAGAGATTATATATCCTTAACAGTGACAAATTTGTCTGTATCCTTGCTTATCTGATGGTTTTTAACCACAATACATTAAATATTTTATGAATAGGACTATTTGGGAAATAACTAAGTCATGAGATAGGGAATGTATTTGTCAAGCTTTTTTTCCTGCAGCTGGTGATATGCAATGCACTGTACTACAGTTTATTTATGGGAATAGAACTACTCACTTCATGATGTATTTGGCTCGGTCTATGGTTTGAGCTTTAACTTTCACAAGAAGTGGGTGACTATTGTATGTTTCATTCTTCCATTGCCCATAGAGACGGTACCTGGAAAAGTTATATGGGAAAAGGAATTTCAGAAGTGACAATTCAACAGCCCATTCCAAAGGATGGAAACAAATCATTCCACTCACCGGTACTGGTATGGAAAGGTTTTGAACATTCCCCATAATTCCTCAGACATGCATGCATTGCAGTCCATCAAGGAAAGAGATGGAAGCAAGACTTGATCAGTAATACTCAACAAACAGCTGAACAGTGTCTCCTGGGATAAAGACAAAACCCCAAGGTAACTATCATGAAATGCCTCAGAAGCAGGCTCATACATGCACTGCACAGATGCACGAATGGAAAATTTGATAAAAAGCATTTTCTCTTCTCTTTTTTTCCTCTATGCTTTTCTCCACCATTAAGTCTATTTATAGAATAAACAGATTTCCAGTTGATCTCAAGCAAATAAGTAGTAAAATGTACATTTGGTCGCCATTACAATCTTGCATAAAAAAGCCATCCTCCAAAATAAACTCACCATTTTCTCTTTGTCTTCCTGTTTGCTTCCATCAGACTGAAACTGTAACAAAGACAACCATGTTAATTGTAGCACACTTAGTGTAACAGTTACAATTTCAGAACAGGGCTGCCTCAGCAAAAGCATGAACCTGAAGGGCCAAGCGTCTCTTGTATGCTTAATTTACCACATCTGTCAGCAGTATTTTTAAACAGAAATTCAAATGCATGGATGAAGCGCATTACCTACATATAGAGGGGCTTTGTACAATTTTGTCCAAAAAGAAATAATAGCCAAAGCTACAAGGAAACTTGCTAATACAGATGAAATATCAAATTTTCTTACTGAAGGAAAAAATGCCTAAGCATTCACCTTCTACCTAAAAAGTCTGACAACTTCCAATGCAGTTACCAAGAGCCATAGATTATTTCCTCATCTTCCTCCCACAGTAAGACATTCTTAAGCTTTTAGTCTTCGTTATTAAATTACTTTTTCTCTCTGCTTGCTCCACTCCCCATGAAAAGCATATTAAGCTATCATACCAGTAAGTGCACAATTATTTTAAAGGTACACTTTAGCATGAAAACTGCAGTGCAATGTTAGTGATCTAACTTTTAAACTACTGTATGGGTTAACTCAGGAGTCAAAATGCCTTCAGTTACAAGTATTTCTACTGTGTGTTAAAAGTAGTTTCACAACTAGAACATGCTGAAGGCAATAATGCATTAAAAATAACTTTCCCTATGTTACCTTAACCACTCTGTCACTGATGAATTTCTTCACAGTTCCAACCTAGAGCAAATAGCTAAAATGTTGCTCATTCTTGTCAGAAACACATTAAACTCTTACATAAGTACATTTACAGTAAACCTGCACAAAAGATTCCTATAACCAAGTAATCTCCATTGCAGTGTACATACCCTCAGAAATAGGGCTCTCTCACAAACATTCAATACCCAATTACAAAGTAGTCCTAATAGTCTGCTGACAGCAATAAAACACATTAGTCCCTTAGAATTGTAACTTCCAATTTAACTGCACTGCTAGTGCAAAACAGCTATCACTGAAGTGATATGAGTCTGGCCAGCAAGAAATTAGATGCTATAAAGTCAGAATATTTACCACTGGGAAATCCTACCATTCTGGATGAGAAGACGCCAAGAAATTATACACAGATATGGAAGTAGGGAAATAATTGATGTTTCCATGATTTTGTTACAAAGACTATATGGAACCTAAAGTTATTGTACATCTCTCACCCTATCACTGCATCTTGGAACCTAACAAGAATAAAATCTCTTGACAAATGTGCTAGTTTGAACAAAAAGATCCTCAGTCCTAAGAATTATCTGTGCTCTTAGCTCTGCGTCATTAGGTACGGCAGGACATGAAAAACTCCCCTCAGGTGGTATATAAATCATTAGCATTCAAATATTTGTTAGTTGCAGTTAAAAAATAAAAAAAACAATTTTAAGAAAACAAATGCTACAGAACTGAAAACTTCGCCTCCAGTAGCACTTAGATCAAGCAATCAAATTTTCTGTCGTAAGTTAAAATAAAATGCTAGGTAACAAAACCCATGACTTTTAGTTTTAGGGAGGTAGACTGGTTGTTCATTGGCAATAATAGCAATTTAAAAATTATTTATTCCAAAGTTTCTCTGAGCTGCTGTTAAAAAACCAAAAAAATTAAACTCCCTATTTTTGACTTGGGAATAAACCAGGAAAACTGCTAGTTAAATAGCAAATTGCCAGAAAAGCAGCAAAATAAATCATTAGCCTCAATCTGAACTACTGAGAATATTTTAAGGGTGTTCAGAATATAAATTCAACTTGCAGCCTTTTAAAGCAGGTCATACTGCCAATCCTTCAATAGACACATGGTGAAGATATAGTCAAAAGACAGTAACCCATCCCAAGAGTTAATTAAGAGTTAATTTCTGAAGTTGGCAACTCGAAGGAATTTCCACATCAAACTCATCCTTAGCAGCATCTAAAGATTTGTCACTGACAAGATCAATAGTAGCAGCATTTTAACTAGGCAGAACAGGGGGAAAAAAAACCATGAAGTAAAAGGATGCAACATCCCCTGCTTCCCAAGTAACCTAACAGCTGGAACAGAAAGCTGAAATTATTTGTGTATCACGTTATCAATCCTCATTGACTACACTGTTGCTGTAATAACATAGAAGCTTCCAGTCAGTCAGTATCATAAGTCTGTTGGGTTTTTAAATTTTACACACACAGATATTTTAAAATATGAATACCACATAACAGGAAATTACATACCACTAAATATCCATGCTTATAAACCTAAAGTGCCTTAAGTTGTTCATAAAGATGTTTATAGACCATAAAATTGATCAAAAATTAAAGATTCTCCAAAATTAGTCAAAATTTTCTTTTGTTTCAATATTTGTATATCATACAATTAAGACGACAAGCATTTTTTTACATCAGAGTAATTGGTATTTCTCACTTTTTGTGAAAAGCTGTTGTGTCATACCAACCTCTTTCATAAATGCTTTTCCAAGGCGCACTACTTTTGCAAATAAAATGGGATCATGGGACAGATGAGGACCAAGGTAACAAAGCATGTTGAACACTTCCTTTCTCAATTCCTCAAAGCTCTCTGCTTGTTTTGGTGCTCTCTTGTTTGGCAAAGAGGAAATTGGTGACCCTTTAGCTCCTTTAGGTACACCAACTCTGAAAAATAAAAAGCACAGCATTTCACATGAGACAGAAGTGAAAACTTTAGCAATGTATTTATAATTAAGCTTACTAGTGAATTCACACTGGAAAGGCATTGCTTTTCCCCTGGGTAGCAGAAGAATTGTGGCTGTCACCTCACCTGCGGTACAGAGGCTCAATTGTCACGTGGACGAGCTGGCAAAGCGCGATGGCAATCGGCTTGTGTGAAGTGGAGTAGAACGGAGGCATCTGATCCATAATGCTTTGTGCGTGGTGCCAATCACCAATTTTTAATAAGGCTTCCAATAAGCCAAGTTTCTGATTATCAGGAGGCTGCAATAAATAAAAAATGTGTTCATAAAGTCTCCTTAATACTTCGCCTTAAGCATCTGCAATTCACAGCTAGAGAAAAAAAGCCTTGTGTATCAACACTGTAATAAAAACATATGCAAAATAAAACTTAGCTAGACATTTAGACAATAAGAAAACCTAAAAAGAAATTAGAAACCAGTCCATGTAGAATTTAACACCTGGATCAAAGTTAAAAATAAAACAGAAACTTAAAAGTTATCTGATGTATGCCTGATCAGGTATTTTTCAAATTGTTAAAATCTACTGCAGCTTATTTCCTTACAGGACATTCTAAGAACAATGCAAGCACTTAAGAATCCTTTATGCTGTGTGTTTTTCTGGGTTTAAAAGCACAAACCTCTCTTGCAAAAGCAGATTAGAATGAAAAAAGAAAAAGCTAAGCCACACTCAAACCCTTTTTCTGTCCTAGCGTGCCTGTATGCTACGTTTCACATTAGCATCTATTCTAGGAGACTCTAGCCTTAAGTGCAGGTCTACACAAAATTTTCCAAAAATTTCCTTTGCAATACAGGCTTAAGAGGAAACAGGACTCTACAATTAAGGTCATGCCTTGAAGCAATTTTTCAGGGGCACGATATTTATATATTTTATTGTTATCAATTGGTTTTCCCTGGCCCCCATGGTAGAAGTCTATTCTTAATTGACTAACAGTAAGGAAAACTAGCTGTATGTAACTACAAGCCTAAGATGATGTTTACACCAAGGGAAGGAAGATTACAAGTCTAGGACAAAACGTTTTTATTATTTTAAAGCAAAATATAACTTTTATTTAAACCATACAAGCAGAGAAGTCTGACAGACAAGAACAATAATTAATTACAAAACAGACATTCCTGTGGTTATACAATTTGTCTGGTTTTAGTGGGTTTTTTCCCCTTTTAAAACTTTAACACTGGAAAATATTTTTCTGATAGTTTTGAAAATAGAAAAAAGCATAGCACATGGTAACATGCAGAGGAAAGCTCCATAGCAAAACCAAGTAAGGTCTCTATTCATGCTGAACTTATGGAGCTCACACGCTGCTTGACTTTTAGGTAAGCAAGTTCTGACAGGAGCTCTCCAAAAGCCAAGACATGTCTGGCACAGAGGGGTCAGTCTGGAACCACTTCAAACCTATTCCTGCTGCTCACACTCTGACTTATCACACAGTTATGGCAAATGCATCTTAAAAGGCAAAGGTACATTTCTCAAGACTAAATTATTCATATTGGAGTCATGAGATAATAATGAATTTTAACCACACAAAATAAGCACTTTGTGGATTTAAAAGAAGTCAGGTCAATTTTTAAATACTGCTTTCCTTATGCAGGCATTTATTCCATGATACTGTATCAAAACAGTACATTAAAAACGACATACTGGGTACAATGTGTCTAAACTTAGGCTGACAACAGCTTTCACATGTAGTTACTCCCTTAACTGCTATGAAGTGCACAGCTAAGCACACACAAAAATATTTCTATAACACAGAAACAAGCTTTTGAAGAAACAGCACACGTTGCGTAACAGTGTGTGCAGTCACAGAAATTGGTTTCTGTTAAGTACAACTCTTAATTTTCCCATCACACAGGCTGAGACTTTGTCATTTTAATCCTTCAGAAAAATGCTGCAGTTTCTGCTAAAGCTTAAAATTCCCTAGTTCTTAATTCTAAAGCTTAGCCATGAAAGCTGTCTTAGTTCTTCTGACCTTATTTGCAATGCATACAGTCCCCATGTACCATGTTTATTTTTATTTTCCCATCAGAACAGGGTGACAAACACGCTTCAGAAAATTTTGGGCAGCCCCATCTGACATCAGAGAAGGTGGGCCAGAGCAATGTGGTGTAAGCAAAAGGGAGGGGGATCAGAAATTTCAAGTGAGTGACAGGAATCTGTTTAAGCAGCAGCTGTGGCTGCAGTTGAGAGCCAGAGGGCAGTGACTGCATCAGGTGCCTGAGGGAAGAAAACAGAATTCGATTTTTCAAGCTAGGAGAGTAAAATGGAAGAAGGAAAGAAGGTCAGAGATTAACAGAATAAAGGTGGAGTAGAAGTAGTAGGAACAGGAAGACAAACCAGACTGATATGAAATACAGCAGGATACAAAAATTCAAGAAGAGAAACCATCAAGACTGATGGACCCTCCCTCCACTTCAGCATGCAACTTAAAAATGCATATCAACTGTTTAATTTTCTTTTTTTTTTTTTTAATTTTTGTTTTAAATAAGTGTTTAAGAAGCACTTAAGATGACAACAGAATGGCCTCTAAGAGATCAAATAATTTTGTTTCTAAAATAAAGCTTGGACACTAAATCAATTGAGACCTAGGGCAATATGAATCTGACATAGGAACTTAAATGAAGAGTGTAAATCAATTGGCCATTGAACCAAGAATATTTTATGTACAGAAATCCAGAACAAACACCAAACCATGCATTTCTGCACACTCAATATACAGAAGTGCAGTTGGAAGACAAATACAAGCCAAACAAGAAGCATGCAACTGTTTTTCAAATAAATACAAGTATGTTTTCATAACAATTGTTTTGTTTAATGTAATTCAAATAATTTTATTGAAAAGAAAGCTACTCAGTCAAACCTTTTCAGTTTTCTCCTCCTCTTTTTCCTTTTCTTTCTCCTTTTCCTCAGTCTTTTCAGATGATAAGACGACCATTGTAAGTTTTCTGACAATTTGTTTAGCTTCCACTATCTCTCGCTTGTGTTCCTCAATGATGGCATTATCCCCTGGTAGAAGCTGAAAAAACAGAACATTATATCTGAAAATTG
The DNA here is from genome assembly GCA_013400315.1 of Bombycilla garrulus. Classification (NCBI taxonomy): domain Eukaryota; kingdom Metazoa; phylum Chordata; class Aves; order Passeriformes; family Bombycillidae; genus Bombycilla; species Bombycilla garrulus. The sequence goes on along the minus strand of VXBU01004378.1, from coordinate 55,250 downwards.
AAGTGACCAACTGCTACTGTGGATCACCTGAGCTTGGGGAAGAACTTTGTCCTTTCCTGTACTAATCTGACAGTCTTTCAGAGAATCAGTTTCTTTTCCTTGCTGCCATCATCCCGAACAGGGAATTACAATAAGAGCAGACCATTCTGAAATCAAGGACTCCTAAGAAATAATACCACTCTCCTTCCTCACAACCATTTGTTGCCTGAGCCCCCCTTGCCCTCCAATTTACCATTCAGCTGTAGCTTTATAGTGACAATTGCACACATACTTCACAATAACATTAACACAGTGCCTTTAATTCAAGTGAATATTCAAAATATTGCTCATCTAAAGGAAGGAAAAATTTAATCACCAAGGAAAACCAGGTAACCTACTTAGCCACTCACTTTGATTGCACCTTTATATTTTGAAGAAATGCCATTTAAAGCTTAGGAGATTTTTTATTTATGAGCAATGTGGGTTAAATAGATGTAACATCTGTTCTTTAAAAACCATCTTAGATAAAGTACCCAGTATGAAAAAAGCTTCGGCATAGTCCTGTATTTGAAAATAATCAGGGTGAGGAATATAAACCTACACTCAGAAATTAAAAGATCAAGTTGTGAGACAAAAGAAAAGCTGTTTTTCTGACAAAGCCAAACTTCAATTTAGCTCCTGAAACCATCGTGCTTTCTCTGCAAGTAATTAATCAAAACTTACTGCAGAGTCATAACCTCTTCATCTTTTCTCCTAATGTTTTTAACAAGAGAAGACTTTTACTGGTTTTTCTTTGCCCAAACTGATCACCGAAAGAGGAAAGAATTCCTCCTTTTCAAAGACATTTAGGGAAGAACAAATCCCACTCAGAAAGGTAAAAGGCTCAAGGAGCTGTACTCTTCTCATTTGAAAACACAGGAAAACTACTAAGCTTTACCAAGAAGCACCTAGTGTGGAATTTCAATGGGTAAATTATATCTTTAGGGTGCCATACATCCTATATGGCTATGTGCATACACACACCAATTGAGAACAGTTTTAACAGGTTTGGAAGGGCAGGGAGGGCAGAGGTGGGGAGAACATTCTTAATATGAGCGATAATCCTGACAGCACTCTCGTAGGGGAGCCACACAATGAACACCCCTCCAGACCCAACACCCACGTGCTAATTACCTGATAGAAACTCTCACAGCAAGTTAAATTAAGACTGAACTGAAAAGAGATTTTTTTAAAAATATACCATCCCAAACATACAAAGAGCGGCAGGGAGATTCTGGAATGAGACTGAGAATCACCATCATGCAGGTGAACAGTGCAAATGACTGCAGGGACCCTGGAGCTATGAGACTGGCAGAAAACGTGTCCATACCTGCACAAGTCTGAGCTGAGATTGCACAGGCAACTGTAACCCCAAGTCTGAGCATGTTTTGTAAGCTTACAAACATTCTCTTAAAAAGAAGCAGTATCATCAAACATTCCTCACTCCACACCAATTATCTGAGACATGCACTCCTACCCTTGCTCCACCCAACATATTTTCAGCCAAAATACTCCTATGAAGCCAGGGACAGTTATTGATGAGATTGTGACTAAGGCTATGGAATGCCACTCAAATTAATGTCAAAACTACCTTTCAAACGTTCCACAGGTGTAACTAGAACTCTTTCCTCGATTTCAGTGGAAGAGTTGAATCTTAAATTTTTTTTCTTATCTTAAGACTATCCATGAATATTCTGAAATTAAAAATTCTTGTACAATGTAAAATTACTTTGATAACTACAACATTCTGTTAACCATTTGTCAAACTGGAATGCTGGTTGGTTGATAAGCCTGTTGGTTGCTTGATAAGAGAATAAGTCTCTGATTATATCTGAACACAAGTCCATTTCCTTCCTTCAACCTAACAAATGGCCAGAATTCTTGTAGAGAATGACAGGCCTATTCAGGAACCTGTAAGCATTTTAAGAAGTATCCCTACTATTTAAAACAATGTTTGGAGCTGATTGCCCTACCACTTTTCTTAAAAACTGATCTTGTAAAACAAACCTTGACAGGTCTAACTCTTAAGGAAGGTTACTTAGGCATTTACTACTTCCTATTCTGCCAGAAGGTAAACAATCTGGAGGATGTTACACAGATAATTCAAATAAAGTTTATCAGCATTCATATTTCAATGTGTGCTTATTTAAATATATAGCATTAAGAAAGCACTGAAAATTTTAAGAGTCACTAAATATTGTACATCTACAGGTATTACACAGAATATCATGAATCTGAAAATTTAGAAATAGGGTAAAGTATCTAATTTTCTTTTTTTTTTTAAATGTTTTTAGCTTTGGCATCTAGCAGAGTAGTACTGTCACTTACATGAACATAAAGATCTTCCAAATCTATGAGATTATGTTGCAAAAGGACAGCAGCAACTCTGTATAAGGAGGAAGGGGTCTCACCACTTGGATCCTAAAATGGACAACATTGGAAATTTAGGAAAAAAGCAATCAGAACACAGCAAAAGGTTATAAAACAGGAACCACTCAATTCCTGTTCAGATGAAATATACTAACCCACAGTTCTCCTTGTTACCATGTTATTTAACTGCTATTACCCCCAAGCTACTAGACTTTACTGCAATACACATTCAGTATTTTCAGAAACAAAAACTTTATCTTCACACCCTATGGTTCTTGTATGCAATTCCTAACTAAATAAACGTTTATAAAAACCCCCTTGAGTATATTATCAAGTATCAACCATGACTCCCCTGCAGACATGCTCCTCACTCCTGGGGATAAGTCTTGTTTATAATGTACAGTCTCTTTGTTCATAACTCTACAAGCTCAAGTGGAAGGTGTCAAGGCTGTTTTCAGCTCTTTTAAGAGAATATTAAGCACTCTCCTGTAAAATATGGAGAGACTCCCACTCAAATAATGAAATTATTGCTTTTAATACCAGAATTTTATAACTTAAAAACTAATTTATATGTGAAAAAAGGCAACAAAAAAAACCCCAAGCCAAACAAACAAAAAAACAAGGATACAAAAAAACCCCACAAAAACACACAGAAAATCTGTTATTACTGTCAGCAGTTCAGCCACCAACCATAAAACCCAAAAATTAAGGATGGAAATACATTACCTGATAAAATTTGAATTTGAACCCAAGGATATGGCATAGAGTTTGAGGTTCACACATATACATGTAGGACTCTATCAGTGGTACGAAGAAATCATCGTACTCAGGCCTACACTCATAGACCTCCAGGATGATATCCAAAACTCTGTTAGGATCGAGATTGAAACATCCTAGTGGAGAAGGACAGAGCAGAAAAGTTTAACAGTGCTAATTTTCATCTTCATTCTGTTTCTAAAGCACAAATGTATTAACTTTTAAAATTAATTCTTTTCAGTTTAACATGAACCTGATTTATCAATAGCAAAATGATCTGGATAGTCTCTAAATACAGGAGCGATCATTCTGATCTGTTGAATATTGAACTACACAAAAATTCTAAACAGGACTTCCAACCCAGATCACAGAAAAAGTAGAAATTAACACTTTAAAGGGAACTTTTAACAGTTAAAAACCTGACCTCACCAACACCACAGGGTCAGCAAAAGGCTGGGCTGCTGCTTCTTCCCTTGTGTTGCCACACATAGTCATTAAGTCACACCAATCAGCCAGCTAGTAATTATTTTACACCCCGAACAGTGATCTGGTTTGAGCTAGACCCTGATCTTACTGGTGGTACTGCTCTGTCTATTCAGCATTACTGTCAGCAGAAGAGACAACAGGTTCTTTATTTGAAGGGGAGCAAGAGTAAAGATACAGATCAGGTAAGCTAATGCTGAAATCATACCTGTATTTCACTATATAAACTTTTCCACCAAAAACTCCAGAAGACATACTTGAGGCAGAAATATAATTTTTTTCCAAAATATCCACATCTAGACTATTTTCTTCACTGTGCCATGACATGTTTTATCCACTATGCAGATATATAACTACATCAGTCTTTCTTTCCCAAAAGCACTTGCATTACACCAGAACCTACTGCAAGTTAGTACTTTAAAAGAATTGACATACTGTAGGAAGATTATTTGCAATTCCTAAAATTCCAGAAAGAAACAGAATTCCTCAAAATGAGTGTATTTTTCCACTGTAATAATAAGCAAAACTGTCCTATTCTCTTGATTGATCTCAAAATAAGTGTTATTGTTACAGGCATTTGAGACTCAGGCAAAACATTTTGATAAATGAAAACTTATAATTTAATAAAATGGCAGCATAGACTTTTGCCCATTACTGCACTAGCACCTTACGAGACAGGCACTGGTGCAAATATCAATATATTGTAAAGAAGTCTTTATTCAAAAACAAAGTGTAAAACAAGGATAATTACATGTATTTCCTGGTTTTAACATTTTCCACTTTGAATGTGAGATTCTTATCATGACAACTTAGAAATATGGAAAAATCACTCAAAGAACTAGATAAAGGAAGAACATTTACTATTTCTCTTCACAAGGAATCACTCATTCAATACCTTCAAGAACAAAACAATGCTTATGCATTGAACTGATACATTCAATAGCAAAAAGCATTACTTTCTTATGCTCCAATTCAAAAGATGTTAAAATCACAGCATGCATATCTGAGGCTACACCATGAATTTAGTATTGAATTTAAGTATACCTACACAACATTCCCAAAATTAATTTTCCCATAGAAACAGGAACTTCAAGACACCATAATTCCATCTAAGGTGATCTACCTTCTGTAGTCATGAGATCATATAGGAAAACCAATGCCAATATTCTGTCAATAAATTCCTTACCTATTAAAGATTTGATATTTTCAAGGATTAAATCACTAGTGATATTTCCAGATAAGTCTTGACCCAATTCAGCAATGAGCTTTGCATAACCTTCATTCTCTTCTCTTAGCAAATTAAACTTCTGTTGCTTATAACTGCAAATAAAGAGAAATTACTATTGTGTAACATGCATCCAGTGAAGCTTATTTATGCTCTTTGCAATTTGTTATACAAAATGCTAATTTTGAACAAATTTTAAGAACTTGTTAATCACCTGAACTGTTGCAAAACCTATTAAATGCCTATAAGATAGCAAGCACTCTCCAAACAATTCCAGCTCTTATTTCAAATGTAGACAATTAAAAATATTAGACTTACACTTAACAGGAAAGTTTGTTCTACCCACTACTCTGGAGAACTGCTTTGTGGCAGTCCATGCTTAAGAACCTATTCTTGTTTCAAGTGATGCTCTTTGACAATGAAACATTGAATGCAGAGACAGAAATCAAACATATACTAAAAAAACATAACTCATGGGATCCAAACTAAAATAACTATGTTTGCTTAATTATGAAAACAAAACCAATTCTTAACTAATGCAAGAGCAATAATTAATTTTGTTATACTTTGTAAATTCACATGTCACAAATAAATATTAATTAATTTGAGTATATGGAATCCCTGTAGCAAAAGCCATAGCTAACATGAGATGTTCTACTTCTCAAGAGTTTGAAAACTAAGGGCTAACAAAATTCTTTTGTCAATGGCAAGTTAAAGTGCAACAAAATGTATTTCCCAAAGAAAACTGAGTACTTGGTAGAAAACATTGCTACCAGATATCATTGCCCCTCCCCACCCACTCCCCAAACAACCCTTGTCCCAAAACTTACAATAGTTTTGTCTTTATTTTAACAGATTTTTGATTGAACTGTTGAGACTGCTTGATGAGTCCCAATGACTCCAGTGTCTCTGGATCTAAGCGCTCCTTTAGGACAGTGTCAGATACTAGATACTAAAAAACACCAAAAACACACAAAATTTGTCAATTACAAAGACCTAGAAACCATACAATTATTACTTTATGCTACATGTGCATTCTGACTACAACAGAAAAAAGTTTGTATTTTGCTTCAAACACAGAAGCAGACAAAACTGACACACTATTAACCAAAACTAGAATGGAATCTACAATGGTAGATTTTATACATAAGCACCTTGAAGAAAAACTCTAGAATCTAATTGCTGGTTATCAAGCATACACAGCATACCATCCAGGGGTATTACTACCAAAACCTGCATAATTACAAAGCTTATTCTTTGTTTTTTAAAAAGTCTTATTTTCACATGCTGAACTTTCCTACAAATCAAGCTTATTCCATGCATTTAGGAATGCTACTTCTAAACACAAGAGGAGGTTACATAAGGAAGTGCAACTCAAAGCACACTTCGGAAGCAAAATTTCTGGTGAACTGGGAGGTGGAAAAATTTAAGCTCTCAACTTTTTAAAGAACTCAAGGGGGAGCTGTACTATATTCTTCTATCACAGCACTTTGGAGACAAAATTTTAAATTATCTGAGCATTTGGAAAACTCTTAAGAGTCTTTTCTGGAGAAAAAAAAAAATCAAGCTCTAACACTTACTTTTCTTGTCAAATTTTGACATGTAATTTTGCCAAAGGGATTCCTAGGTGTAACTTACCAAACAGGCCAATACAAGTTGTGTAAAATGATCCCTCTTATTCTTTTCTTCTAAACAACTTGTTTCAATATCTACAAAAGAAGATGAGGGGAGGAGAAAAGCAATTTTTACTTGTGAAATCTTGAGTATTTCTTCTTTTAGTAACTATTCTGATAAATGCTAATGATAACACAAGGGAAAGAAACTTATCAATAACATGGCAGCTTCTTGCCACTTCCCACCCATTCTTCCCCCATGGGGTTCACATAATATTTCAATGACAATTTCCACAAATTCACAAGTCTTACTAAAAGGTAAAACAGAAACCAGAGGAATGCTGCAATAATTTTTCTTGTCATTCTCTTTGTTGCAATAATGGTTATGGCAAACATTAAAGATCAATAATAAGCACAAAACCAGAAATACGAACCACTGAAGAGAACTGCATGATCCTGGCCTTAAGGTAATGTTCTAATCATTTTCCCTGTGGCTTCAGAGAACTACTATTTACTGTCTGTCTGCAGTCTTTTACCAGCTATGCTTCTGTATTACCATCAATTTCTTCTGTATTGTCAACTACTGAAAGCAATTTGCTCCTATGGGAAAACAGGCTAAGGAACACTGGCCACGGAAGAAAACCTTCAAAAGCAGATTTTAAAAAGCACATCATTACAGCAAGTGAGGAGCTGCAAAAGGAGTAGAAAACTCCATAAAAGAATTCAAGGCAGGCATTACAATACACAAACAAACAAAAACCCCACCACACATACCCACATTAAAACCAGACCCACAGAGAAAACATCAGCAACATAAATGTGAGAGGGAAGACCCTAAAGAGACTGAAAACCAGTGATGTAGCAGGGTAGAAATGATGGCAACAGACCAGCCGGACTAGTGTGGACCTTAGAAGCCAGGACTCAGCCAAAGAACAAGCTGCAGTAAAAATTTTTTTTAGGGTATGTGGATGAATGGACAAATGAAATTTCTCATGTATTGAAACACATAAACAACTGGGACAAAAATCCTGATAGTAGCAAACACTGATTAGAGTAAAAAAAGGGGTTAAATAAACAAAAAAAATGTCAGATGTCCTTTGTCCCAAAGTTTGAAACCATACTTAGCCATACTATTCTCTGCTACTTGTGAAAGCGTGGCATTTGGCTACACTAATTTAAAGGAAAGGGGGAAATGAAAAATAAATAGAAAAAGGCAGACAGGTACACTAGTTTCAGTTATTCAATCAGTTCAAGAAGCAGCTAATTCAAGTCTTCTGAAGCAGATTAAAAAAGGACATCAGCGTAAGACTGCATTATGACAACTAGTTATTACAGAATGATGATACAAGTACACAGAATGAAACAGTATGAATTAAGCACAGTCAAAATGTATCATTTAGATGTATAAAACCAAGGCTGCACATGCAAACTTAATGAGGTGTCTTCTCTTCACAGGCAAGCACAGCACAGAAGACACCTCACTCCTCCAATACACAGAACACAGAGGATCTGTGATGAGCAAACCAGCAAATGAATTTTCTGAAATTTGCTGAAAAACACAGACATGGAGCAAGATAGAAACTGCAGGCAGTTAAAGCTTGAAGACATGAGAGCAACAGCTGTGGATCAATATCACAACATAAAAATCCAGAAGTTATCACCAGAATAAGACGTGCATATCTTTAAAGCCTGCTCAGCTGGCAGATAATGATTCAATGCCATTTGCCTTTAGATTTCTGGACAATCAGCATAAGCTCCATTTCACTAACAGTGACTGTACAGACAAAAATATTTACAGAACACATTCTGAAGAGAAAGGATCTACCTACCAGTAAGTCAACTTTTATATAAAATATTTAAGAATGATAACATCACTAAGTCACTGATTCCATTAGCTAACATCCAACATTCTTACAAGCTAGCTCCTTTAACTATTCTTGGCAGATCAACTTCCACTGCCTTTAATAGGCAAACTTCTGGAAACTATAACAGAACAAAGCAGAATGAAAAGACATTAACAAGTGAAGTACAGATATACTGAGGAAGAATCAACACATGCTTTGTAAAGAGAAATCATGCTTTACATATTTAATGAAATTTCCTGAAAAAGTCAACAAGCTGATAGACAAAACATGGATTTCTCCAAATGTGTTGCAATGCTGAAAGGAAGGGAACCCAAATTACCTAATATGCAGAATACATCAGCTAGGATAGATGGCATATCTTCTCGGAATTCCTAAGAAGAAACAAGATCCCATTTAATGAACACAGAAATTCTAATATGCACGCTTAGAAAATTTTTGCATTATATAAAAAACACTTAATCAGAAAGTTCAGATTAATTAGTAATGCATAATATTTATATTATTAATAATTCATATTAATTATGAAGATGCTTAATTACTGACTAATATCTAAGGTAAGTGCTGTATTAATCATTAATATGTAGTGAAACCCTGCAAACTTGAAATGTCATTTAAACGTATTTTGTGACCAGGGACAAAACTCCTCTACCTCTTTAGCCCTGTGTGAGGAGCAGGAGCCCAGAAAGTGACCTGCAGTTTCCCAGCACCAAACAAATAAGGATTTTCTACAGCAAACAAAAAAACCAACATTTCACACGCCACCCCAACAGCCCTGCAGCCTTGTCTTTCCTCAACATCTGTGCTCAAGTTTAAAAAACCTAAAAAGGTTACATTAGATTAATGCAACACATTTTTCCTAATATTCCATACACATCAAAATATCAACTTACCAAAAGTAATAAATAATTTCTAAAATATTTTTGATGTATTTTTCCTAGTGTGCTTTTTTAAGAAACAGCAATATTTGGTAACCTTGGAAGTTTAGAGGAAATTACATTTTTTTTCCCTATTTTCTCTACTTATTCAAAGTATTTTAAGAAAAACCTTTTTCAAACAAAAAATAAGTCTGATGCATTATTTCAAGGGCTGTCAGAGAACCTGGACATCCCAAAAGTAAAATGGCACATTGTCACACTGTTATAAAAACCAGTAGGTGGCATCACAGATGTGCAGCATGAGAGAGACAATTATTTCTAACATTTATTAACAACTTATTTATTAACAACTTCAATATTCATGTGCCCTTAAAAAGTAGCTTTTTAACTTATGCTGAAACATCTATTCCTCACCATCAATAGGAGAGAGAAAAAATAAAACCCTACCAGTCTACAAACGTATTAAGTGTACACAAATGAAGAACTTGACAAGAATGACTTCTTAGACATGTCAAAGAAAAATCTCTTGAATATTCTCCAACTTGGATTTCATGTGGGCTTTTATAAGAAAGATCTTACTAAGTATGCAATTATTACAAATATAATACAAATAATATTACTTACTATGACATCACCAAGAACATTAGAAGCTTGATCATGCTTTAAGTTTCCTCTGACAACGTGGTAAGCAAGCTCATACAAAGCCTGCTGAATATCTGTTGAAAGACAGAAGGTGACTAACGAAGATATTGGTTAATCCTTTGTCTAACTATTGAAGCAATGCTTACAGTAATGCTGCAGACTTCAAACAACAGACAAGTAAAGGGGATATGCTTCCCTTACCAATAAAGGGGATTACTTTGTTATCACTGATAGATTAAAATTGATTTCACACAAACATGAAGTGAGTGATGATCCACTTTCTCTGGGGAGTTCATGGAATAACAGTAAAACAGGAAGAAAAATGACCATCCCAAATATAGTAACTTGAGTCCTGATAGCTGGCTTAATAAAGACACCTTTACTTTCTAATTCACATAAATACCATATTATACATACATAGAAAACCATACTTTCCCAGTCACAGATACACTTTCAAAATCCATTTCTCTAAAAGAAGGTAAAATTTAGTTGGAGAAAAATGCCTGATAAGGATTATTTTTCATTTCATTTTTTCAAAGAAAGTCTCCTATAACTCAAGAATGCAACCTTACAAATGCTTGTAAGAAGCTGAAGCACTAAACAGAGGTATTCCACTTGAGAAAAACCTTGCAATGTCAACATGGTGGTTGTAAAACCAGTAGTGAGAAACCTGTCAGGTTCTTAAACACACAATTTTTTTTTTTGCTTTTACTGTATGAAAATTAACAAAACCCCATGCTTTCACCCTGCACTTTTACCACACATATTGCTCAATAAACTATATTCAATAAAAAGTTATACAGATCTTAATGCCTTAAATCACATAGTCAGTAATGTGGTGACTACAGACCACTGAGGATGAATTAAAACAGTTTACTTTTAAGTAGATAGGATAATTTCACATTTGCACACATTACGGTTCATACATTTAACTTTTAAAATAAAACCTAGTTGTATTTTGAATTTGCAACATGGAATTCCATTTTCTACAGCACAGATCAAATACTGGATGATCCTGCCCTGGCCTCCCTACAAAGAAATCTCTGGATGTCTGAAAGCAATCCTTGTAGTGGATGTTTGTATTTGTAGTATTCTCCTTCAGCACACACTAATGGTTCACCATACATGAATGTTCCCAGCACACACCATAGCACCTTAGTGCAAGGTACCATAATCAACTGTTTCCAGGCTTGTTTTTTATTTAACTAAAACAAACAAACAAACCACACAACTTACCTCTGAAACCCACATCATGGTTTTTGTTTTCACTGAGAGCACGACACAGCTGCACACTAAAATAAAACATATTTAAAAAAATCATTAGATATTTTTAGATATTAGCATACAAATGTTTCAGGGTTCTTTTTTGCTTGATGGTTAAAACAACTTCAGATTTGGGCAACATTTTAATGGATTATGACATTTTAATTTTTCCAAAGTAAAGCCTAATTCAGAGAACTTACACAGCAAAGAAACACAAGATTCCAAATTCATCTCATACACATATAAATATTCTTCCTAACATTATACCTCCTTAAGGAAAGTAAGAACATGAGGCAGTATGGAAGCATGGAAGTCCTAGCAATAACCTACTGTCATTGTCCAATGAGGAAATGCTTCTCATAGAATTACTACGACTACGGTAGTTTTCAAACTCCTGCTTGTAAAAAACTTTTAACATTAAATTTTGTACATTATTTCCTCATGCAATGTTTTACCAAGAGTAAGACAGAACTTTTCTTTATTCTAGACCCTAAAAAAATCCACTAGAGGAAGCAAAAACCTGTCATGTTACATTATCACTGGCTGCTCCCAGGGCTCCCTCAACCAAACAGCCATATGCAAAAAGCACTCTAAGTACTGTGCAGACTGTTACAAGAGATAAATTAATAGTTCTCTGTGTTAGAAAACAAACACTTGAAAAGCAGGCTCCTTCACTGCACTGGCAGCTTAGAAATGAACATGCTTCCAAAATATAACGATCTTCCCTCTTCTCTACCACTACTGTCGCTCCAGCATGAGGTTTCAAAAGCAGTTTAATATTTAGAAGAGACAGTATTTTAAAAGGGTAGTGATTTATCTTTATGGTAACAGACACCAGGGAATATTTTAGGAACTTTTGTCACATTTAAACATTTTCAACCAAAAGTTCACATATTTTTCAAAGTATCTTTCACGTGCAGAAACTGAGGAGGGTATCAGAGCTATGTCTCACGCCTACATAAGATGGCAAGACTACAGTTTGCTGTGGGAGCCATTTTAAGCTATCTCAAATAAGGCAGATATGTAAAATTATTACAGAGGCTTATCATGACAAATAACAGTAAAAAATAGTTCTGTAGCAATCCATTACTAATTCTATTTGCATCCTATATAGATTACCACTTCTCTAGCAGGAACTAAACAGTTGCTCCAGCAATCAAAGGATTATAATTAGCAAATGTAAGGTATACACACCCTTCAGAAAACTGGAATCTAGGGAGTTTCACACATAACAATCAGCAGAAACAGAGAACCTTGGCAAAAAAGCAAAGGTATGGCTAAGATGTCCTAAATGCTATTGAGGAGAATGCAATGTATTTGGAAATAGCCAGAATAGAGAGAACAAAACAGGGGAATAGCTATTTTACTTTTCATTAATGGCAAGTAAACTTTTTTTAAAGAATAGATTTTTTACCCCAGCTGTCCCCAAAGAGTGTATCAATTCAATAGAAATCAATTTTCTTACATTTTAATTACTCCTTCATAAAGAAGGTACCCTATAAGCACCAATTCCTAAGTTCTGTATACAAATAAAAGTGAAGTGTAATATTAGATTAAAAAAAAAAAAATTATCTGAGAAACACACTTTGGCCCCTATGTCCTAAGATGGTATCCTCAGCCGGGTTACAAGAGCAACAGCTCTGTCTGCTTGGACTGATGAGTTCTTATAAGTACATCTTAATACAAAATCAGAGGTTCAACCCTTTCCCATTCCCTTTCCAGCAGTATCAAAATAGTATTAACAACATCACATTACTTTAAGACATGAATCTGTTTGATCAATATAGTAAAAAACTCTCAGATCAATCTGCAAAATAGCATGCTTAATAGATGCTATTAGAACCCCCTGAATTAATTAACTGAAGAAAAGAAGGCAAAAATATTTCTTTTTATTATTGTATTTGTTTCTAGAGGCATTCTCTCAAAGCAAGACCACCTTTCCTGTGGGTGCTGCCAGCTGCACTGATTTAATGGCTTGTTGCTGCAGAAATGGGACACACTGACAAACTTCCTCCCTTCTCAGCAGCAGTTTTAGCCCTCCCATCAGTTGCATCAGTGCAACTGACAGAACTGGTCAAAACCCAGGCCAGCCACTCCCGCAAGCTAAAGAGGTCACAGAGGCACACTGGTGACTGAAGACAAGGCAGAAGCCCTCCTTTCCAGTAACAAGCTGAGAGATTAGTTCATATAGTCCCAATTAAGGGCATGAAATGAAAATCAAAACAGTTGCACCTTCACAAAACACAATCTGGTAAGTGTTCATTGGACTTACTACTCTGACCTGGTAGCTCACTGCTGCAAGCTTAGGATGGAGAACTTCCCCGCTCTACTAAAACCTAAATCTCTTCACCTAAAAGTAAAACTATGTAATGCATGTAGAATAAAATTAAAAAACAGGATAACATAGAAAGCAAAAATATTAAAAAAAACCACACAGAATCCCTCTTGAAAACCACAGTTTCAAAATTCAATTTCTTTTGGAGTACGATGGGATAGACTTGCTTCAAACACAAATTCTGAAGCAGTGTGAACACGTTTGCACATAGAGGCAGCACCGGCACTGAGGCCTCCCAACTCGTACACCACGTCCTCTAACCTCCATTCCACTCCCACACATGGATGAAAGCAGTCATTATCACAAAGTGCATGATCCTGCTAGCATTTAAATATATGCATAATTCAACCCAGGCAGGTAGTTCTTTAGCTGAGATAAAGTACAATCAACTGCATTTTGCAGTCAGGGTGGCACAAGTACAACCAAACTCTCTTCTGCTGATTCTCAACCCTTCACTTGCAGGAGCAATGTTACAGTGTTAAGTTAAAGTAACAAACAAGCTGGAAGCGCCTGCAAGATCCAGTCTCAAAATTTCGCATTTGCAGAATGTTAAGCTTCTTCAGTTTATCTTGAGGCTTAATACATTACATAAACTGCCAGGCAGGTAATTTATTAAAGCCCCCATCCACACTAAAGGCTCCTTGATGTGTTGAATCTCTCAAGACAAGGGAAGGTACCAGTAACTGTGTGTGTTGTAAATGCCCATGTGGGCTGCAGCCCCAGACCCGCACCTTGCTGTGGAAAACACGACAATTTTCCTACAAAGACAGTACACACAAGGAGGTCTACAAGGAGTCCAGACTGAGCAGCATAAGTAGTCACACTCAGACTTCATCTGCACACCAGTATCTGGCAGAAGCAATTAAATGAACATAACTTCGTAAACTGTTCTTAGAGAAGGATCTGAACAAAAAAAGTGACATGTAAGATGACCACATCCTGACCAATGTAGTTTTGGCAGGCACGTATACTTGAAACTACCATATTCACCTATTTTTATTAGATACTATTACACATCAGGAAACTGATTATTTATATTCAAAGATTGTATAGTTTTGACCAATGTCTCTGAACAATGTCTTAGAAGCAAATGGTCACTGCTGCATTACTAATTAACACTATGACACTCTGTGACAAAATCCTCACCTTCTGATTTCTGGATAGCACTGTTAAATTATGACAAGTTGATCACAATCAAAAATATCACACCATGCAAAAAAAATTAAAATAAAATTTAAAAAAATAGCAATTCTCTTAAGCATCCATTAATCCCAGTAGAAGTTGAAATGCCAAATTAAAACAAACCATTTCATTTACTCCTCTCAATATAGTTTCATATCCCACCAAAACACAGAAATGTGTTTTCATTTAGGTAACTACTAACTGCCAAAATACTATCTCAACTGATCTAGGCAGATCATGTAAGGCATTGCATGCTTCAGCAAGTAAATACTTTTTCCATAAGAACTAATCTTTTCTATTAATTATGAAGGGTTTTTATCTTCTAATTATGAAATTTTTATCCCCTTAAAATGCCTACAAAAAAACCCTCTAAATTTTTGTAATTCTTCTTCTATTTGGTAGTAATGTCAGCTTTGTCCTTCTGCAGCATCCCTTCCCCATCCACTTTTCTAACATCATTACAATGAGTTATCCTCACTTTGAACCACAAAGACCAAGAGTGAACTTAGGCCTAGACCTAATTTTTACTCTTGGGCTTACTGGTATTAGATAAATAATTCAATAAAAATAAGCAGTGTTATTGCATTTATTCCCTTTTTACTACAATGTTTTAAAATATTTTATGTGTTTCATTCTGAAATGATAGCATCCTAGCTCTGTTTTCCTTTAGTAAGGAGATAGGAAGTTTTGAAAAAGAAACAAGAAGTTATGAACTGAATATTCTCCCAATAAAGTTGGCTTCCCAAAAAGTTCACTAAATATTGTCTAGAGGTATATATTTTAGATTGTAGAAAATGAGTTCATGCACATTCCTGGTATTTATAAAGCTACCACTGCAAAACCTGACAACTGTTATCCAGAAACAATTACAATTATTTTAAAACTTATGGCCTCGTCTGCAAACTGCTCTTCAAGTAGTTTCTGGATCTCCATTTAAGCAGTATTCCAAAGGAAGTGTGAGTACCACAAATACAGGAATCTAGCTAATCATTTTGTTTTACTGGTCCCACAGCAGATGAACACTTTCTTCACAACATCTTTAAAAAGTACTGCTCTGAGGGGAGAGAAGACTCCCAAAAGGTTTTATCATAGTCAAAAGCTGAGGTAAGTTACCTCTTACAAGGCTCAGAGTACTGAGAATCCAAGGAGAACAGCACAGTTGCCATTACATGATGAGCTGTGAAATGTCTGTTCTCTTGCAAACTCCACACGACCTCACAACATGTTCAGCTTGCATATTAACACCATAATGGTTCCAGCATAACTCAAACCAAAAATTACACGTCTGTAAAGGGGGCCCCCTTCACTACAAAATGGTGGCTCTGGAAAGAACAGTGTTTTGTGCAGGGGTTCTCTACACTCTCTAATCTCCAACCCACTGCCGTTCCCTTCATGCACAAGGAAAATTCACTGCCAAAGCTGCACAGACTTTCAGAAAACATGAACAAAAGAAAATAACAAAATGAGTGAATATCGAGAAGTGTTTCTCTAAGTGATCCCTTCAACATCCATATTCAAAACTGCAGGACTCTTTACTTACAATAACAAACAAAAGCACATGGAAGAATTAAATTAAGAGCATATAAACGACACATAGTTAGTGCAGAGGACACCCCTGCTTAAACTAACGGAGTAACATGAAATGACCAAACTGGTGAATCGCCCCCTGAAGAGCTGTACTCCTGAAACACAACATTTAGTGAACCTGCCACATTAAGATGGCTTAAAACAGACAGAGGCCCAGAATGGAACGCTCCTGGCACACCTGGATTAATTTAAGAGGTTGCAACCGGACCCCTCTGTGCACAACGGTTACTTTGTAGGATAGAACAAGCGTGACTACTTGATCGTATTTTGCCTGGGTCAAAGAACACGGGGTCAGCCCCATCGGAATAGGTAAAAAGGTGGGAACGGGGGCTAAGGCCTCTACCACAAAGGTCAGTACCGTAGAGCCAGCGACACAGGAACGCTTTAGGGTCCGTACCAAGGGGGGCGGCTGAACACGAGCCCGACCCTCGACAAATCTGGCCCAGAAGCTGAAAGGGGGCGCTCCGGGCGCCGAGAAGGCCGGGCCCAGCTACGGGGGCCGAGCGCCGGCGGAGGGCGGCAGCACCCGGCCGAACCGGACGAGAGAGGAGGGCGGCCGGGTCCTTCCCCCGACCACGGCTTCGACCGTACGCCCAGCAGCAAGGACGCAGCCCCGACCGACGTCCTCTCCGCCGCCCCCCAGCCTCCCCGAGCCGCCGAGGCCCGGGCGCCCCCGCCTCTCTCCCGCAGGCCGCAGCGCCCCATCCCTCCCCACGGCGAGGCTCCGCACTCACAACTCGTTCTTGCCGCCTTTCTCCCAGTTCTTTATCCACTCGCCCGGGAGCAGCACCGCCATCTTCCCCGTGTAGCGCCGAGGGCCCGGATGGAGCAGCGGCGGCGCCGGGTCAGAGGGGACGGACGGGCCGCGAGAAACCGCGGGACGCGGCCGCGCCGTGCGGGGAGGCGGCGGGGCGGACTGCGCCTGCGCGCGGGGGCCGCGGGGCGGTG